>MPNW01000648.1:25261-45261 GCA_011800805.1 Hirudo medicinalis | reverse complement strand
ATTCATTCCAAGGTGAGTGGACGACGTGCTTGCCGATCACGATATGTGCTTTCCAATAAATTGCTTTATTGGATTATGAATTCATATGCAATGATTCCTTTTTAATTTTTTGTTTGTCTCTGTTTTAAACACGCGAGAATCAATGATTCCATCCGATATTATTCAGTCCAAAATTAATTGAAAAATAACGAGACAATGGAAGAATAAATTGAGGAGAACCGGTCTCTAATCTTAGAATTCTGCAATCAGGATTCCAATTCTATGATCTTTTTATTTTTTATGAGTGAATGTCTGGAATTCGACTTAATGAATCACGAGCACATATTCCACTCCGCATGAACGACCTTCAATCAAAATACATTGGCATTTATTTATGAGCGCAAAAATTGGGCGTGCACGATAAAATGATGATGATCATCATTTTCAAATTTAATAGAATGTAATAATATATTTAACGATAATAGAATATTGAATGTTGATATTAAATATTAAGTAATATCGCACGTTGATTAATTACGTCTCCAATAAAAATAATTATAAAATTAATTTTTATTTTCCTTAAATAAAACCATCTCCTCCGTCCATACTACGATCGTACTCGTGCACAATTTGTATTGCAATATATATTTTTATTCTGAATGACAGAATTACACGAATCAGAACTTATTTCCATGAATCACAGAAAATATTTCTTGAGATTTTAATTTCAATAAAATGATGAATTGAGATGTTTCGGAAAAAGTCGCACCAAAGTTTGTGGGAATTGGACAAATATTGCGATTAAGCAAACCAAAACACAGACGAAAAAACTAAAACTTAGAAGAATTTCGTGCAAAAAAACTTTTACAAGAGAAAAGTCGAAGATTTGAGAAAATTCCTTCGCGGCATTTTTCCGAGTAGCAGACGAGTTTAAGCTATTTTCCACCTGCTTTTCCAGATCCGCGTGTGCGTGATCATCAGGGTATTTCCTCTACAATCGATCTGTCGGTCCAGTCTTTGAACTGCTGAACTACCTTTTTAAGCAATTTAAATACTTTCCACGAGGTCGTCACATGCCTCTTTCGAAGTTGCTAAACCATTTAGATAGCGCCGTCTTCCAAAGGTGTAACGTAACTTGGCAACAGTAGTAGGATTAAGGTCATAATAGTAATAATAATTGGTAATTATTAGCAATAATAACGACAACAATATTTAATTAAGCCCTAATGGTCCGTAATTTTTGTCATTGTATTTCGTTTATTAGGAAAGCTTAATTTGCAGCATTTGTCAGCAATTAAGAGTGATCTATTTGCAATGAAAAAGAAAGATCATTTTTTATTCAAAACTCAGGCAAACGTTGTCGGAACTTCTCGGAAGATCTCGAATGTCTACGAGTTCCAGAAAGGAGAACTTTTTGACGAATTTCCACAAAATGTTTCAAGCAAAAAATACGCATTTTATAAGCTCCATCAGACTTTTATAATTTACAAAACAATCTTAGCAGTTCTAGGCAGGTATTCGCTCTAATAATACTAATTAAGACCGAAAAATTAGTAAACACGAATCCCGAGAAATTGTTTTTCCTTTTCGGTTGAGAAATTCAAAAATAGCAATTTAGCTGGGAATGCGAAAACTCTGCCAATAAACTTGAAATTCGATGCCGAAGATTCCTGGTCGCTTGAAGTAAGTTGAGGAACTTGTTTTAACTCAATTCAATGCACTTTCAGAACTCAGGCCACTCAGATCGAGAACTCCCCTCGAGTAGAAATAACAAAGAAATCCAAAAATGTAAACAAAACAGGTGCTTTGAGTCTCGCAGTGAACTGGAAAAAGCGCGAATGTGTTAAAACGTTGAGAGCAGTTTGTGGATTTTGAGTCAACTTTTTTGGAACAAGAAACTGTTGATGGCAACTTAATGAACGGGGACTGAGATGTTGTTGAATTGTTGTTTTTATCGGTTAATTGTAAAATAATGATTATTTATCACGAAGCTGACATTGAGAGGGGTTGGCTAATAAATTGTAATTATTAATGTTCTCGATTAGGATTGCGCTAAGACGTGTTTTTTACAACCTGCAAATGATTTTAGATTTTGTTTATGGTTCCCCAGAAAGCAAATCCTTTTCTAAGCGTTTGTCGTCATAAATGAACTATAATTTTGTATTATTAAAATTACAATAATTATTATCGTCATTGTTATTATTATTATTATTAATCTCATAATTATTAGTCTATAATTATCCTTGTTTGTGAAAGCGAAATCCGGACCAGTATTGTTTTGCACTGAGCCGAAGGATTGCCTTTGGCGATGATCGAAAAAATTGAACTGGTGACTCTGAGTCTGATGCAGGATTTGGATTGAATGCTTCTGATTTTCTGCTAAAAAAAAAAATAAAAAAAATAAAAAAAATAAAAAAAACTCCTCCCAGTTTGTTGATAGGCTGCAGAATGAAAATGCTTTCGAATTTCGAGATCCTTGTTGCATTTGTGAAGGACTACTTTGATGCTATTGATGGCGATCACAATAAAACAATCACACATCAACAATTGTGCTTAATTAATTGTAACATAATTATGTTACTAATTACTCGAATTACTAAAGTTATTGATTACTAATTACGTCGTTTTTAATATGCAATTGTCACATAAATAGACAAATATTTCTCAAACTGGTTTTTCCGTGACTTCTTGAAATATGTGACGAAACAGCTCGTCTACTTCCCAGCCTGTAATTGGAATTTGTTTAGTAACTATGTTAGAAAATATTTAAAAATTGAACGGATAAATTTTTTTGTGCTAATGGCTCCTAATAAAGCATCATCGTTATTCGCAAAGGCCTGAAAAATATTTTTAGAAGAAACAAAATGTGATGTGATCTTAAAAAATACAACGGATCAATGATTAGACCCCCACATTTGTCTCTGCAATGTTTGTTCTTTTTGGGTGGTCTGACGTTATTGAGGATCTTATGCTGCTGTAAATTTATCGTTTCATTTTATTCATTTTTCCATCTGTCCATCCATCCGTCCGTTCATCCTTCCATCCATCCATCCATCCGTCCGTTCATCCTCCCATCCATCCATCCATCCNTCTAGATCAGGGATATTGTAACGATTTTAATTAGTAATAATGATTAAATCGCTAACTATCTAGATATTAATACAACCATTTGTGATTATTTTTTCCGATTTGTAAACATTACTAAAATTTATTCTCGATAAAATTCAATTAAAACAGTCGAATTTTTTTTTACTAATTATCCAGTTTAAATGCAATCAGCTAATGGGTTGATGGGAAAGACCTAAGAAAGTCCGAAAAAAAATCCCAGCTGGATTCAATTTCTAAAAACCTGCTAATTACCTGGATGACGAAGGTTTTCGCTCCACGGGTTTTGGAGTGTACATGGAGATATTTCTGCACAAGGAGATGAAAGTCGGATCTTTTGACTCAAGTTCAGATTTTAAACAGTTTTTGCCTCTTCCTTTAAACTTCCATCTTCAGAATCCACTCGCGGAAGATCCAATTTTAAGCGCTGAGTCACTGCAGCTTTTGGTTTTAATTAAAATTTATAAATTAATCAAGTAATTAATAAAGATGTTTTTAATTTGAATTTAAATAAATTAATTACATTAATCAATTAATCCAACTCTTGTTGAGAAAATTCCACCCATTGTGGTCGTGATAATGACGATGAAGTGCGATGTGCATGAAGGAAAAAAAAAATCCTCATTTACTTGGTGACCACGAGGTGCTCCCAAAAACATGACTATTCAAGCACTGCTATATTCTGTACCAATTATTAAAACCTACAAAATATGATTTCAACGTAAATAATCCGAATTCTCAGAAAAAAAAAACAAAAAACATTCACATGGAAATCATTTTATCGCCGTTATTTGAGCCATAGAACACCAATCAACGAACATTATTCTTTAATAATTTCATTTTCCACATTTGGGCCAATCCTGAATTTGGCCGACTTAATCAGCTAACTCTAACCCTAACCCTAACCCTAACCCTAGCCCTAAACCTAACCCTAACCCTAGCCATAACCTTAACTTCAGCCCCAATCTTAAAACTCTAGCCTCCCATCACGAACAGGTTTACATGGACTTAATCAGCTAACCCTAACCCTAACCCTAACCCTAACCCTAGTCTTAACCCTAACCCTAGACGTAACCTTAACCTAGCCCTAACTTCAGCCCCGGTCTTGGCCCTAACCTTAAAACTCTAGCCTCCCATCACGAACAGGTTTACATGGAAAGCTTTAGGGAGTTCTCGTGGACTTTTAACACTCGCGCTTCTATAAAGACGTTTGTTGTTTGGAACAAAAGTGTTTATTTCTTTCTGTTCTTTTTTTTTTCCTTTCATCCAATTCTGCAATTTATTTAGAAAAACTGTTTGGCTTCTATGGCCTTTATTCTCGTTCAGATAAAATACTTCCCAGTGGGCTTGATTTGGTTTATTTGGTGACTCTTTCCTATCTGTCATTCCATCCATCCATTCATCCATAACCATATCCACCCATAAATCCTCCCATCCATCCATCCACCCAGCCATCCATCCACCCATCCATCCATCCACCCATCCATCCACCCAACCATCCATCCATCCACCCATCCATCCACCCAACCATCCATCCGTCCATCAATCGACCGATCAGTCTAAGAACAATGAAGCCCTTTCAACGCCCTCAGCGAGCAACGTAGTTTCTTTGTGATTGAAAACATTCTGAATTCGCGTTTCACTTTGTTTACGGTCGTGATGATTAAGCCTGTAAATAACAACTCATTCCAGTGTGCATACTGCACAATTTATTATGCAATATTTTATTTAATTGTTAAGTATGCTTCTCTGGAATCTGACGTTCTCGTGCTATCCGAATTTGAATCCGTGTTTGTTTGTAAAAGGGTAAAAGAAGCAAAAAACTAACTTTATAATCTATTACAGCCAATAATTACAAGTTGTGAACAATGTGAAATAAATCTGGAAAATCTAAAGAAACTGACGAATTAAAAAAGTATAATGAAGTGAATCAAATCCAAAATTAGATCCCCACTCCAGAACAAATTATTATTTGGAGATTAATATTATATTTGTTATTGTTGTTGTTTCAGTTGTTATAACGTCATCATAATAAATAATAATTATTAAAATTATTACTGCAAAGCACTTCTCGTCGCTAGCTTAAGCATCGAATAGCAAAAGCTCCAAGTGGTGTAAGAATTCCTTGCCAAGTGTTAATTTATTATCTCATTCAACGTGAATCTGGCATAGTTTTCTCATTTTCTTCTGAGTTTACGATTTTGTGATGTTGCTCTGTTTGCAATTTAAAAAAAAAAGATATTCAGAGGAGAAATTCAATTCTTTTTCATCCACCCTCAGGGTACGGACACATAGCGCCAAAGACAGACTGGGGCCGAATAGTGACAATCATCTACGCTCTCATCGGAATACCCTTGACCTTCCTCTACCTTTCCAACATTGGAAACTTCTTGGCAGATTGCTTCAGGATCTTCTACAAGCGAGTCTGCTGTGACGTTTTTTGTTGCAAAAAGTGCGAAAGGCAGAGAAAGAGGGAAAGACTAAAACTAAGAAAGCAGAGAATTCAAGCCATTCAAAGGAATCTCGTCATGAAAGCGGCCATGAACACCTTGATGGTCGACAGTGGACGAACCAGTGCCATGCCTTACGACCGATTGAAATCCGTGATCGGATTTCCACTAGAAGACGGGTACGACAGCGATGAAGCCCTTCGACAGTGGGTGGCTCGAGATAATCGTAGAGCCCTGAGCTGTGAAAAGAAGAATTGCGTTGGACCCCAACATTACCCTCTAGAGGGAAACGAATACGGTATGTCCATCTATCGCAAAGCATTCCACTCGGATTCATCTCTGACTTCCGCAGGAATGGACAGTGAAAGACGACCACAGAAGAAAAGGGTTCACAGGACGAATTTCAAAGGCGTTACCATCGTGGAACCGAGATCACCAAAACATGAAACCTCCAGCGAACGTCCAGTCTTCAGGAAGTTAGACAGATCTTATATATCTTACAGTCCTAGCCAAAAAGAATCTAAATTTTTCAGATTTGCATCAATGATTAAAGACGACAGTTGTGACATTCTTTCAGGTGGTAAGGTGAAATTCAATAGAAGCAGACTAGAAGAAGCAGCTTCTAATCTCTGGAGAATAAGAAGAGATTCGGTCTTCCAGTCTGATTCACTTCTCATGGCCAATAAGCAAGCCTCAGCAGCTGACAACGAATGTTCTAAATCTTTGAAGGGCTCAGATAAAACTGGAAGAGAACTTAAAAAATCTCTATCCGTCAGATTTTTCCACAAATCCGAAAAGTCTCAGGATCCTGGAAATGACACGAACAGGCGCAAACTGAGATTTCCATCTAGGCCATTTTTTAAACAAACGTCTAAACTAAGTCAAAAATCTCCCGGTTCAAAATCCGCATCTTCTGAACGTAACTTTTTCAGCTGGCAAAAACACAAGAATAAAGAAAACGACGAAGAAAGGGCCAAGGAAAACTGGCAGAAACTCATTGCCTACAGCAAGCAGTTATCGGAAGAAAATAGAAGGATAACCATTGAAAGGCAACACACCTCTAACCCTTACTACAACAGTCTTCCTCTTAAAGCAGAAAGCCTTTTGCGAAACCGCCAATTACCAAACGAAGAAACTACGACAAAGTATCAACGTGAAGAATCCACACGGGAAGCTCAGGGGAGCAGCAGAAAAAAGGAACCTGAATGCAGACATAAAACGAATAAAAAGACTACAGATCCAAAGTGGTCCTTTCAGAGTCGAGAAAAAGCCCCAAAGCGCTCAAGTATGAGAAGAGCAAAAAGAGAAGATGAGTTGCCCCTGGCACCCAGTCAGAATAGGAAATCAAAGAGACAGACAAACAAAAGCTCTCCAGACAAATCTAGCGCAGCTGGTCAAATCCCCGCGCCAGGAGTGCACCATATCGATTCGAAAAATTCAATTGAATCGTACGTCACAGCAATCTGTCAGAGTCTAAGTTCCATTGGAGAGGAGGAGACAACAGCCGACAGATTAACAACTGTTGCGCGTTCATCGAAACGTTCCAAAACCCGGTCGTGCACCGATGCGAGGGAGGCAAAAAAAATGGCGGGAGAAAAGCAAAAAGGAGCAGACGCCTCTCGAAAGTCGAAGGCTGGATCGACCAAAAGAAGAAAAACATCCCACAAAGAAAAACACAAAAGCAAAAAGGTCATTGTGCAAAACGCTATCGGTCGATCAATCTCCAACGATGACTGCTCGCGACTGCCTCGATTCCACTTCCCGACGACCACCTCCGTCCTTGATCAACCCCAAATCCCCTATCTAGGAAATTCTTTGTCCAGTCCGTGTGCCTTACAGGGAACAGAAGAAGAAGTAATAGATGAAGACGACGACTGCAGTAAAGTAACGGTTCCAATATACATCTGCCTCATCCTCATTGGCGGATACCTCTTCGCTGGATCGGCTCTCTTTTCCTTCTGGGAAGGCTGGAATACTATCACGGGATCGTACTTCTGCTTCATAACCCTCAGTACCATCGGTTTCGGTGATATCGTCCCAGGTACGGGAGTAAACGATTGGGCATCGCAGGCCAAGCTCGTCCTTTGTACACTTTGGCTAGCTCTCGGACTGTCCCTGCTAGCCATGTGTTTCAATTTGATGCAGGAAGAGGTGAAAGAAAGGTGTCGAAAGTTAGGAGTGAAATTAGGTTTGTTGAAAGATGACAGTAAACCAATTTATGAATAATTTATCCACAAGATGCCATCAATTTCTCCATTCGGTAATATGTAAATAATTCACTTCCTCCTGAATTTTGCACGAGCAACGTCCTTTTCAATCTTTTGTTGTTTAATTTATTCGTATCCTGCCGTTCAATAAACTCTCTTAATTTGCTCAAAATCGTAGTAGGATTTTTAGTTCAATCTACATGTTTAAATAACCTCGGATGTTTTCCTTAAAATTCTCATTTTCTTTGCCAGTAGCGATCACCTTCCTTCAGTTTTTATTTGTTCATGTAAATCAACCGACAATAAAATCCTTTTCCAATTGAATATTTCTTTACACAAATACCATAAACATTCTAACAAATCGTCGATTCGCGACATGATCCAAGTAAAATGTGATGTGATGAACAGGGCGAACCCAGAATTTTTTCAAAAGGAGGGGTTGATTTTTTTAGGACCTTTTTTTTTAGATTTTTTTTTATCTTTTCAGAGATGATTTTACTAACGCCGACAATATTCGTTAAACATCGAGATATCGATAATTAAAACCAGTTAAAAAATATATGTATCCATTAATTTTTTGGGGGGAGGGGGTGTTAAAAAAATCTGTTTGAATGTTTTTTTTCTGTCCAAGGCCAGGATGCATGGATGTTCGATCTGGGAGAGCAAACACCTCTTTAGCAATTGTAAATCTTAAAAAAAAAGAATAAACGCGTTGCGTAGTTTCTATTAAAAGGCTTGTGAAGATAAATTATTGCTAAGATGGAGTTGTTAAAACGGCGTTTATCTTAAAACTGTTATTTCAATCTTAAAAATCATTAAAATCTAAACAGGCTCATCTGAACGTGAACAAATGCTACTAGCCATTTGGCCTGAAGTGGGCCTATTTGTCAGATTGGTTTTTCGATTAGATTCACTGCTAAGAAGAATTCCTTGTAACAAAAGTAACAAAAACACAGAATCTCAGCAAGAGAACTTGATTTTAAAACGAAATTAGAATTATAATTTCCATCTCAGTACTTACTCACGTTTAAGGTGTATAAGATGACCTCCAGAAAGGAATAAATGAAATTTATTACTAGCAATTGGGCTTCTTAGTTGAATACTCATCATCGTCTCAAACTCAATTTAATATGCATCGCAATTAAAAATTAACCCAGGCCTAGTTCAACTGCCTTCTGCTAATTATTTTTAAGGAAGATGAAGCTGTGACTAATCGTAGCAACATTTCGCGAGCTGAGCTACTCGAAAATAGAGCTTGTTAAATGCACTACTATAAAAATTCACTGATTAACTCAGTTTTAATCACTTTGTAATGGACTTATTATATACATAATTTCTTAGATTTCTCTTTTACAACCTTACCAATAATAACCGCATACTCTTTCGTTTTAAGATGTTTGAGTAGTGTTTAAATGTATTATTTACATTTGTAATTTTTGTTAACTTTTAATTAAATAATCTCAAAATGAAAAGCAAACAGGTTCTTTCTTGAATTTTTAAACCATTAACGTTTCAATAGTTGCTGATAACGATTTGTTAAAATATAAACATTCCGATTCGAAGGCTCATTTGTTTTGCAGTCTTCAGACATGCATTGATTTCAATTCATAAGTTGTAGTTGTAGTTTTAAAATTTTCATTTTCGTTTGAGTCTCATGGCTCAGTTTCCGATTAGGCTTCTAAAGTTTTTCTTGTAGCAACTTTTTATGTCAGGTAGGACCTGTTATTTTATGTCTGTAATAAATCTTGTAGGACATTGTTAAAGTTTCGCAATTATTTTATTAAGTTCGACAATAGATATTACAGGCTTATTGATATTGCAGTTTACAAAGTTTATCACTTTTGATGTTATAGTTGCAGATCCTACTAAAGGAACAATTTAAAACAAAACGACGGCTTAAACGGCAGAATCCAATAATGTCAGTAAATTTCCATTATTTCAATTTGTTGAATTTCAAGAGCTAAATGGGATCTATTCATTTATTTCCAATAGAATTGCTGCAAGCAATAATGTTGCGTTATTCTAAATAAATGCAATAAAGCATATTTTAAAATGAAAAGTTGATTTTTAGGTTTAATGATTTTATTGAATAAAGAGCAGACGTTTTAATCAGAGACTAAAATATTAAAACAAATAATGGGGCACTGAAAGTTTTCACAACATTCACACCTTCAAGTTTTCACACAGTGGCTGTCCACACTTTTGCCATTCAAAAAATTTCTTAAATGCCATGGGAGAAGACACCAAGGCAGATTGATTGATTTAGATTAAGCTGTTTTGGATATTTTACATTATTTCTTTGTTGTTTTCTAAGTCAATGTCTAAGAGAATAACTCAACCTGATCTTAAACCCTAACCCATGCTCAAGGACATTGATGAATATTTACCTTTCTTAGGAGAAGAGTTGTGGGCAGTTCCAAAGTCTTCAACAAGCAGAAAGCCTCCAGCACAGTGTGGTACACAAACAACGAAGACAACATCGACCCGGACGAGGTGACGAGCGAGGTCACGTCCAGCAAGGGGTTCACCCTGCCCCATGCTGCCACTGCCCATACTGCCCTCAACCACATGGACAGAGAGCAAGTGGTAGTGTTGACATTTGCATCGCATTCGTCGTCACGGTCATGATTGCTTTCAATAAAACTCTTTGATTTAACGGACGTCGACGCTCAATCTATAAATTGATTGCAAATTAAACGTCGCCGTCATCTCAAATTCACCTTCACCTTCAACTTGTCTCCCCAGAATAATGCAACTCCATCGACCTTCCGTTACTCTCCCCACCACTTGCTCAGCAGCAGGGCCAAGTGGCTCCTGGGGATGCAGGGCAACGACCCCACTCAGGTTAAAGGTCGGATGGATGAGGCCAAGCTTGAAGCCCTGAAGGCAGAGTGCCTGAGGAAGATGAGCAAGGTTCAGAAGCTAATTGAGCAGGAGCAGACGTCCATGCAGGGTCAGTGATGGTGATGATGATGACGAGGAAGATTATTAATGTAAACGTAAAAACAATACTTGTTAATTAATAATTTTAGCAGTCGAAATAAATTTAAATGAGCCAACGCAAAAATAGAGCGAACAATATCTCCATTGGTGTCCTCCATTACTGCAGAGAAATTGGCAGAGTTCCTCTTCATCAGCAAGGAGGCTGACAGTTCCCAGACGACGAGGGTCAAGGCTGTCTACGAGAAAAAGGCCAAGAAGTCCAACGCCAACATCAAGGCACTCCAGCAGAAGCTCGCAACGTACAAGGCCAAGTTGGAAAGACTGGAAATGATCCACGAGGAGCAGAACAAGAGGTTGTTGCCCGATCAGCCGATGCTGCAACTTGTCACTATTATTGCCCCTTGCAGTTATTATTATTATTGTTATTGTTGTTATTATTATTATTATTATTATTATTATTATTATTATTGGAATGAATGAATGAATGATTGAATTTGAACGATAAAATGCCACCTGAATGACCGAAGAGTAACGACAGACTTCAAAACACAGATTTCGGAGCAGATGTGGCAGCTTGGACAACATCAGCAGCATACTGGGTGAGATGCTTGGCAGATGATGCTGGAATAGAGTGATGATGATGATGGAATAGAATGATGGTACTGGTGGTGGTGATGATGATGATGTGACAATGGTGATATGGTCTCATGCACTTTGATGAGACTTGGATTTTTGCCATTTCATGTTGAAAGCATAGAATTTGATTCCAATCCAAATGGATTTTTAAAAATTCTTGTCATAAATTACCTTAGTTTCCATAGTTTTCATAATTCAGTTACCATATTAATATATTATTATCATTGCTAGATAGCTTTGTAGTTGCTGTTGATGTGCAGGTCGACTGAATGTGTCGTGTTCGAAACCCAGCCCGCACTGCCGCAAGAGCCCTTGGGAAGGAGCGCTATATAAATGATTAACAAAAGGCACCGTTGATGCTATGCATGTGGCGCTATATAAATGAAGTGCATTTACATTTATATCCTTGACATCCTCGACAGAGCTGCCAAAAGAGCCTCTTGCTAAGAAGACCTGTGTTACTCTGCCAAGGAAGTTAGCAGTACATGTTGTAGTTTTGTGGGTTTTAGCGAGTCGTGCTTGTCGAATGTAGTCGTGCTGAAAGTTATTGATTTCAGGTTTTGTTTCGTATCTTTGTTCGACTGAATTGTATAATCCGCTCGTTTCTAAACGTGTCGATTGGCATTCGTTTAACGTGAATATAAAGCTATGTTTGGGTTTAGTATTTGTATTTACGAGTTTTTGTGATCACTTATGGTGCCGATGTCAGAATGCATCAGTTTTGGGACCTGAGATTAAAGTTGTTTTGCAAATGTTCTCCTTTGGTGAACTCCTTATTTGCATTCATTCTTTTTTTGGGGGGGATCTGCTAATTCGCTCAGCCTCAAGATTGTTTTGATAACGCTGAAAAACAATATCGTTTTTAGAGCTTTCTTTTCAACATTCATTCATCTCTCTATCCATCCTGTTGTTCATTCATCTCTCCATCCATCCCTTTATTCATCTCTCTATCCATCCACTTGTTCACATATATCTCCATCCATCCCTTTATTCATCCATTCTCATTTTATCGTTCGTTCCACCATTACATTTCCAGCCGATGATTTATGCATTCCTTCTCTCATTGTCTTTCTGATAGTTCCAGGTATCGCTCAGCAGAATTCCTGCCCCCAAAGTCTAAGCCCAAGTCCCCTGCTAATGACGGCCAGCACGATCAGACGTTCCGGTTCTCCATCGCTTCGGAGGAAGAGCCGTCGGCAGGGATCGAACTCTCGGTGAACGAGTTCAATTCGCTCGTCTCTGACATCGACGAGTCCTTCAAGAAGCACAAGAAACTCGAGGACTTGTTGGAAGAGATGAAGGTGTTGTTGTTGTTGCGATCGAGAATGGTAATTTCTTAATTACAACAACACATGTCACGGCCACTATGGACAATTTTTTTTTCAGTTATCCTCTTGGATCAGAAAACTATTTTAATGATGATAATTGACTCAATAACTTGCTCATAATGTTCTTAGTTCAAACAAAAATGCTTTCATTATCATCAATGGAACGCCAATTTTAAAAACAAGTTATCACATGATTTCAATTGACCCACCAGGGTCAATTAAGCCAGAAGAGGGACGAGTGGAGGCTGCTGCTAGAGGAGAGTCGTTGCCGTGGCGACCATCTGGAAGAGCAGATCAACGACATGATGGAGCTTCACCAGCAGGAGGTCGTCAACATGAAGCAGGTGAGTCCCGGCCGAGCAGGTGTTCCGAGACGACGAGTTCGTCTGCCGCCGTTGTCGCCCCCCTAATTTAAAACCTTTAATTCACCCCCGGTCGGAGATTTAAAGGTTTGCGGATTCGTCGCAAAAAATAAAATTCTGAATTGAAATCATTTAGAAAATGAATCTGATGGCCTTGTCCTGTTTGTTGTCTTTAAATGGAGACTTATTACTGGTTATTACTGGTTGTTACTGGTTGTTACTGGTCATTGCCACAGGTTTTACTCTGAATGAAGCAGAATTTATTTACATTTTGTAACAATAACAGTTAATTTCTTATGTACAATTATGTACAATTTCCTTGCATCGATTCCATTTAATTATGCATGAAATTCTACCGTCAAAAATAGCCTTAATCACTTGTTCTGATAATTCAGGAGCTTGCCAGCTTGGAGGAAAAGTTGGAGTACCAGATGGACGAGAGGATGAGGGACTTGCAAGAGGTGGTGGATGCCTGCCAGACAAAGGTATGAAGGTATACCGCCTCGCGATGCTGACTTGATCGATGACACCTTTTCGACCACTCAGATCACCAAACTGGAGCTCCAACAACAGCAATCAGTTTCAGTGGAAACCCTGGAAGGATTTTCCGTGAAGGGCTGCGCCACAAAGGCAGCCAACGCCCTGCTGACGATGTTTGCTTTCGGTCTTATCGTGGTTTCTGTCGTCATCGGCTTCACCAAGACCTGCCTCCAAAGCAAGTAGGCATTCCAGTTTACCTGTGCTTAAACATCGAGGACAGGTGTCCAAGAAGGGTTGTCGAGCGATTTCCCTCGTTAAACGTAGTTATTATTATTATTGTTGCTGCTGCATTGTTACGTGTTATTTATAATTATTTTGTATATTAGATTGCTTGTAATTATGGCGTAATTTTGTTCTCATAATTTCATTTATTACTCGCACTTCGCACGTGATCTTGACATGACTGACATGCGACAATGAGAGCACTGCATTTAATCACGACGTGCACGTCATTCACTCGTCGCCCAAAACGACTTCACAGGGTCCTCTGTTCGGCAGCTTGCACCGTCCTCCTGACCTCGGTCTTCCTCTGGCATTCTTCCAGGTACACGGCCTCCAGGACGATACCTTCGACCGTCAATGACACTCGATGACGAAGATCCGACGACGGCCGGTTCCGAGAGATTCGACCTCGACGTCATTTTGCAGAAGTCGTCTTTGCCAAGTTGTCACGAGAGACACAAATTTTGACAAACATCTTATAAGGTGGAGGTTGTGAGTTTTGTTCTTTTAGCGTCGCTCGCCATGTCGTCGGATCGTCGAAAGTGCGCGAGGCCGATCCCGATTCGTCGCCAGTTGTTTCTTGCCCCCTCTCTGATTGGTCGCTACCTCATTTGAACTTTGGTGAGGTCGATTGGTGGAATGTTTTTTTTTTCTTATTTGAAGCCGCTCGAATGATTTTGATTTTGTGGTCGCTGAAAGGTGATGTAATCCTTCCATGGCATCACATTTCTTTGTAATGTGAGATCTGACTCTGGGTCTGAAAATATGAAATACCCAAAAAAATACTTTCGAACTGTTGGTGGTCTGTCCCTCGACATTAAAATGTGGTTTCGTTTGGTCTTTCATGCATTTCCCACAAGTTGAGGAGTAAACAAATGAATCAATCTACCATTCATTTCAACTTATCTTTGAAATCTGCCCGAATTTGAACATTTCAGTTGGAAGAAATTCGCGAACTTCCTCGCAAATGTTCCGTCAGAGTTTCCAAACGTTCCACTCGCACCTCGTTCACCGAATACATCTATCGCTCGTTACATCTGCTCCAAATTCTGGGAATTCTGCTCGTCGAATGTTTCCAAGGCCCTCGTTCGTTCGTTCGTTCGCTAACCGTGCAGTCGCCTTCGCATTGTCGCATTATCGCATTGCATCCAATTGCATTGTATTCCATTATTGTTCCATGAGTTCGTGCAATTTACCAGTTCCAGCCTACATTCCCAAATTCAGAGGTCGAGACGAGCTCGTTACTTTCAAAGATTGCGAATCGACGCTGTATATAAGTGCGACGTGCAAAAGCATCACTTGTCGACTGCCTGACATTTCCGTCGTCGAGAGATGTCGCTCCCGTCGTTCTTCTCGTGCAATCTTCAAGCCACGCGAGTTTGCCGAGTGCAACTTGTACTTCGCAAGTATTTGTTGTCGATCCCCGTCATAATACGAACTCATGCATTCCGGTAGCAATAAAGGTATTATCGATGATGATGATGATGATGATGATGATGATGGTGGTGTTGTTGATGATGATGATGATGTTGATGATGTTGATGATGATGATGATGGTGGTGTTGTTGATGATGATGATGATGATGTTGATGATGATGATGATGATGCCTTGCTTGGCTTTGCTGGCTTTTGGAAAGCCATTGAGGCCACACACCACTTAATAATTGGTCGATCATTGTCTTTTATTCATTCATTCTTGCTTTGACTGAATTTGCATAAAAATTCTATTTCTGAACTTTTGTACACGAGTTCCACTTCATTCACAATGCATTGCATGTTTGTTTAATTTGTTTGTTTGTCCACTTTGTTTGTTTGTTTAATTTGTTTGTTTGTCCACTTTGTTTGTTTTCGATCTTTCCAGAGTCGATGTCGACATTCTTAACTCGACATTAAATTTATGTCCTCCATCCGAAGAGCTCGTGAAGCCGGAGGTGACTTCTTATTCGATCACTAAATCTTCAAACATTTATTTTGAGTTCAGATTTTGTTGCATTTAAATTGAATTTTTTGTTAAAATGTTTGTAATTCGAATTTCAAATGGCTAGAAAATGGGGCTGAGTTTCTGTATTTTTCATCTCTCATTTAAATGAATTCTCTAAGATGATTTTTGGAAGACTCGGTCACTTTTGGAGACTTCAAAAGTGTCCTGGGAGACCTCGTTTGCACAGTTTTAAAATTTATTGAGTTGCAAAGTCACTGGGATCCTAAATAAAAAAATCTTGTGGCTCTTCTGGCAGGACAAGTTCTGAGAAGCATCTGTCGCAATTCAAAACCCGACTGACCGAAATGTTTGCACTACAAAATAATTTATGACGAATAATAATAATAATGAAAATAATAACAATAATAATGATATTAATAACAATAATATTAATGATAATAATAACAATAATAATAATAATAATAATAATAGTGATAATAATGCAATACAGATAATATTGAGTTTCAAACGCTCGGCATTCAAGTGAGTTTGAAGATGAATATCCGAGTATTTTGCTTTAATAGAAAAAAATAACTTCGCGTGAAAACCCATTCGAATTACAGGTGAAGGAAAATAAACAAGTTCGATGTCGTTGAACATTTATGAAATAATAAAAACAGGCAGAAGATATCTTAAATGTTGAGGAATAAGATTAATTAATCCAACACTCATAATTTATTTAATTATTATTATTTATTAATTTATTAAATTATAAATCTTCCGCTGAAGGTAGAAGTGGAGGAAAATGATGAAAAGCAATAGAGTGAAGTGCTGGTTCGTTTTTGTTTTTCTTGTCAAACATTTCTTCGTTAAAATTCAAGAGACGGACTTGCTCTCCCGAACAAGTGTCCAGCAGGCGTTAATTCTTATTTGGCTTTCCATTTTCTCGCATCGCGCGCTCTACAACGTATCTCGTTAGGAAAGCAGACACTCCGACAGAAAATATTGGCACGAATTGGTCCACAACACACTCTCTTGTCCATCACACGATTGCACAGCATCCGTCCGATTTGGAAGACGAAGAGGACGACGATGGCAGCGATTGGCTGGTTTTTTTGAGGGCAGACGGTAGTGCACTGCCAATTCGTATGATGTTGTTGTTATCGTTGTTATCGTTGTTGGTGGTGCTGCTACGACCTTCTGCAGCTTTATACGGGGGACACCTCTCGCTCCCGAGCAATGCAAGATCGCCTTCCTCATTAACACGACCATCATCGAAATCGCAGGCGTTCTGCCTTGCCCTGCTCAGGCCATTTCCACTTCCTAGTGATGGCATTTGGGCTTCTCTGGAATCAACTTTTGCCTCGTCTGTGGCGATCCTGTTGTCGGAAAATCTGTTAGCGGAGCCTTGGGTTTTGTCCTGGAGATCAAAAATAAGTGGAATTTTTGGTATGAGTTGTTGCTGTAAGAAAAAAAAAATTTTAAGTTAAATGAGGACATGGTAAATTGAGCATTACAAAATAACAATCTAGACTTGCTTTTGTCAAGCTGTGGTTAATTCTGTTAACTTTCGGATTTATTGAAAAATCCATCAAGGTAGATTCATCACAAAAAAGGATACTGAAGGCAGCCTTATGGGAATACAAATAGATCCGGTTGGATGAATGGATGGATTGGTGGATGGATTGGTAGATGGATGAATGATTGGATGGATTGGTGGATGGATGAATGGATGGATTGGTGGATGGATGAATGAATGGATGGATGGATGAATGGATGAATGAATGGATGGATTGGTAGATGGATGAATGAATGGATGGATGAATGGATGAATGAATGGATGGATTGGTGGATGGATGGATGGACTGGTGGATGGATGAATGGATGGACTGGTGGATGAATGGATGGACTGGTGGATGGATGGATGGATGGATGGATGAATGAATGGATGGGTAAAAGAGTGAAATATGTGCATGAAATGGAAAGCGTAAACATTATTTAATGGAAAATCTGGAATCGTAAGCGGATTAAAATGTTACCTGTTGGAAAAATTTGAATTTCAAAGTTATCCTGTTTTGCGAGGACAGAATGGCTGAAGATTTGTAGATTCAAGCAAACGAATACGAAAACACTCTTACTTTAATAAGAACAACAACAAAAAATATTTAACATACTAGTAGTAATAATAATAATAATAATAATAATAATAATAATAAACATTGATTAAAATTCAATTTAATAAACATAGTTTTTATTTAACGCAATAACTTGTCAAGATCGTAATAAGTAACGTACACGTTGTCTAAACAATGTCCTAATGTCATAACAGTCACCATCATCATCATCATCATCATCATCATCATCATCGTCGTCGTCGTCATCATCATCATCATAATCATCATCATCATCATCACCACCATGTTCACATGTCCGATGACATCAAGCTACAACAATATTAATTTGTTGTTTTCGTATCTGAATGTCGAAAAAACAACAACAACAACAACAACACAAACAAACAAACAAACACTTGCAATTCAAGAAATTACTTTCAAACTTTTCCTAATTTTCAACTTCAAAACAAGGA
Organism: Hirudo medicinalis; assembly: GCA_011800805.1. Taxonomy (NCBI): domain Eukaryota; kingdom Metazoa; phylum Annelida; class Clitellata; order Hirudinida; family Hirudinidae; genus Hirudo; species Hirudo medicinalis. The sequence goes on along the minus strand of MPNW01000648.1, from coordinate 26,981 downwards.
ATTGTCGGCAAAACAGGATGATTTTTCCTGCAAATCCTAGAAATGCTCGGACGACTTTAAAGCTTGACTACGAGTTCATTAATGTTTCAACAGGGGTTGCAAATGTGCGCCATCGGTCGGCCCGGTGGCCGGCGGCGATTTATTTGGAGCTTCATTGGCATGCAGAAACAGCTCCAAAATCAGAGACAAATATTGTTGTTGTTGTTGTTTTGTTTTTTTTTTCAAATTGTTGACACCGAAAAGAAATACAATCTTTATTTTAACTCAGGAGTGAGAAAGTATTAAATAAAATCCCGAATATTTCAAAAACCGCCGAAAATAATTTTAACAAGAAGTGTGGCGGGAGTCCCGCGAGGCCATCCTGGATTCGTGTCGGCAGGACATTCCAATCATTATCCAATCGTACGGGGTCACAAATGTTGACCCTGCATGGTTAACCTTTGACCCTTCGACAGTGGGGAGAGAGAGAGAGAGAGAATGGAAGTGGTAAGGGCTAGGGAAGGGGTTAATGTGAATTCGCCCGATAAATTCGCAGACAAAAGACTCTGCGTTTGTAGAACTTCGAACGAGAACACGATTAATGCTGATCACATCGAGCCATGTTCTCCTTTTACCGTCTGGAAACAACAAAAACATTCGTGTCCTTTCCGATGTCATTCCCCTCAAATTTATTCGTCCGTTGTAGAAATCTATTTGACGAAAAACAAGAAGCTCTGAAAGAGCAGCACGAAAAGACAAACTTCGGTGACATGCATTCCGGCATCTCTAATTGAGACCCTTCTGTCCGAGGTCGGACTCGGCTCAGGGGAGCGAAGGCAGAATTATGGACAGACGTTCTTCTTCGCTTTCTTTCACGACTTGTCCACAAGTTTTAAGGTCGACAAGGAAAGTCGATGGTATTTCTCATTCTCAGCGGTTTTTAGATTTTAGTTTCTGGTTTCTGATTTACAGAGCAGTTTTGATGATTGAGTGATACTTAAATTTGTACAATTCAAATTGAAAAATACAATTTTTGTGAAAATTTTTTAATTTTTGAAATTAAAAATAATTTCTCGTATTTTCTGATCCAAGTTCACTTTTGTTTCTGAACGTGTTTTATGACAGAATTATTCAGGATTTGTTCCTAAACCCGACATGTTTATTTTTAAGTCATTTTTACTTATTATCGCTCAAATAAAAATTCAATAAATAACAAAATATAGAACGTACAACCGCTTAAATTGAGAAAAATAAAAATTTAATCAAGTTAATTAGCTAATGAATATGATTTTCAGTTATTTTATAATATTTTCAGTCTTTTAGCAGGTAATCCTCATTTAATGCCACTTATCGTCAAATCACTGTAAATGATTTTTAAGAACTAAAATCGGATTTACGACTTCGCTCTAACAAGTCAATGAAATTAAAATTACCAAAGTTATTTTTTAAAAGTTGAAATGGATTAAAAATCTAATTAAGTCTTAATTCAGACTGCCAGTGGATTTGTGAGCAATGTGTATTATATATAACACAAATACCATAATGATTGAATTAACGTTATTATTATTATTATTATTATTATTATTATTATTATTATTATTATTATTATAAATATTGTTATATAATAAAAATATATAATAATATAATAATATTCCGACTTGTATGACTTGTATCGACTTATTATCTTTATTACATAATAATATTTATTATTATTATTACTATTTTAACTATTATTATTATT
>MPNW01000647.1:48541-66041 GCA_011800805.1 Hirudo medicinalis | reverse complement strand
TCAATTATGCCCTGGTTCCAGATTAGCTTCCAAAGTCCCCAGTCATTCACAAATGAGAATTGATTCTTCCTCAATCGAGGTAAAAAAAAGGCAGAAAGGTTTTTCTCGCTACAAATCCGTGCTTTATGATCCGTGAATGCTTATTACGTTCGTTCGTAGGGTTATTAACTTTTGTTTATTGTATTCATTTGAATGTTTTTGTATGTTTTTGTTTTCTCGCTCGCATTTTACAACCTCTTAATTTATTGATGTACGTTCTAGCTAACTTCAAAAATCATTCCATAATTAAATTTTATTTACAACTGGAATGTTTCGAATTCAAATAATTTAAACTCTGATATATCTTGATCAGATGAAAGAGAATTCTGAAACAAGAAGACACAATTTAAATACGTATCCGTTGGTTTAAATACGTTAACTTTGGTTACTTTGGTTAAGAAATATATTGGTTAAAAATTCTTTGTGGAAATGTCTCCTTACAAATAATGAGCGCAGGTCCAGGATATTGTTTGCTGCACACAAATGTGGCGACACATTTTTCGTGAATGGGTTGAAGATGGTCGGAATTGTTATATTAAAAAGGTGTTTATTTAGTATCATCTTTATATCTAGAGTATCATTCTAAACAAATTACTTTTACTGCAAGTTTCATTTAAAAGTTAATAATTATTGCAACAGTAAAATTCTGGCAAACATCGGCACAAATGAAAATGTACCATTTCATCTTAGATTTAAAAAATCTTAACTTAGTTTAATTTTTTAAGTAACTTTTACTTCGTTAACTCATGAATTTATTGAATTAAAATGAATAATAAAATGTAAATGCAATTTTTCAAGCTGTTTTGTAAACAACAAGTACAATATCGCCCGTTTTCCAACTCATGTCGCGATGACCGCAAATGACCTTCCTTTTCCAAACCTTAGAATTTCTGATTCCAGTTTCTTAGATGAAATAACCGAAAGGCACAAATGTTCAAAATGTGAAAAGTCGAAAATGTATTATTGCTACAATTGCTTCCTACCTCTTGATTATCTTAAAGACAGGATCCCTCAAGTTAAGGTGGACTTTTTTTTTTACAAAGTTTGATTATTAGAGAAATAAATGAATATCTATTCAGTTACTTGTTTATTTTGTATAATTGAACTTGTACTGATCAAGCAAGCATCCCATTGTATGTTTAGAAGATTGTTATTGACTTCAATTAATTTTAGCTCCCCATCCAGGTGGACGTCATCAAACATCCAGGTGAGGTTTGTGGTAAAAGCACAGCAGTTCACGCCGCCATTCTGGCTCCCGAAGACGTGAGGATCCACATCTACCCCGACATTCCTGATTATGATCCTCAGAAAACACTGCTACTTTACCCTTGTGATGAATCAAGAAGTTTGAAAGATTACGTGAATGGCGACGTCTCGACTGACGGATCGACGGGAAACAACGGTTCGGTCGAGAGGGTCATTTTCATCGACAGCACGTGGTTCCAGGCCTTCAAAATATTCTCAGATCCCAAACTAAAAGGTTTGCTCGACATTGAAACTAAACCATAATCAAATACAACAAAATATTATTCTACGATAGCATTTGAACATAGCGAGCCTCGCAAGAAGTTACAAAACTAACAACATTTTAGGGATACCCAGAGTCGAGATTGACAGCCACGACACAAAATTCTGGAGATATCAACTCGATAAGCCGACCACTTATCTGTCGACCATAGAAGCGATTTATTACTGCATCAAGGAGTACGACGACATCATCAAAAATCGGCCGTCGAACCTCCAAATCTCGAATTCTTCGGACCACGGCGACGAAATCAAAATCTCCGACAATTACGACGACCTGCTCTTTTTCTTTTCCTTTTTCTACAGGAAAATCAGAAGGACGGCCATCAAAGAGGGCAGGACCCTGAAGTCCTACACCAATCAGAGGAGGGGAAAGAAAAAGATCGACCAATAGTCATCGAGGACTTTATTTCAAAAATGATTTGCAGATTTTAAAAACAACGTCGTTTTCAACATCTCCTCCAGTAACATCCTCGCAATGTACATTTGTACTAATTAAGCTTAACAAAAAGGAGCTAAAATCAAAATTACAAGTCTTTAAGGTGCTCTTAAAATGGATGACGCTCTTTGATGGCACTTCGACGAAGGCTCGCTCGGTCGACTAGTGGGCCTGTTCCTGAGCGAGGACCCTCGTTTTGATGCGGGCCATTTGCCTCCTGAACGAGTCGGCATTCGTGAAGAAATTAATGAAGAGCATCCTTTCTTCTGCCAGGAACTTGTCTGACTTCAGTGCCTGCGAAAATTGCCACGAATTTATTACAACATAGTTTATTATTATGACTTGAAAAGAGTTGAAAATTGAGACGGCATTATTTAAGTCGATAATTTCTCGTAAAAATATTAAAGTTATTTTGGCCAAGTGATTAGTTGCTTGGCTGCAGCAATGTCGATGATTTATGCAAAGTGCTCTGCTCTTAAGAAGCGTAGATAACTTGATATCCACATACTTATCACTAACAAGCATCAGAGGGTTGCATTGCGATAACAAGGGCCAGTATGTGACGGCCGATCGAACATGATAACAGATTGTCTATCGAGAACACGATCGTAATAAATTAGGATCCGATCCTCTCACCGCTTTCTTCTTCTCCAAGTCCTTCACGGTTTCCCCGACGAACTTCTCGAGTTTTTGCAGGGCGTCGTCGAGGTCCGCCATCGGGACGACGACGGACCTGGGCAGCATCAGCTGAGCGAGGCCAAATTCGACGAAACCGTCGGCTTGTTTCGCCAGTGATTTCAGAGAGGACGGTTTCAGACAAGAGGCAGGAAATATCTTCAAGCACTCTGTGATCTCCTTGTTCCTGGGATCAATTTATCGTTATTATCGACTACATGACACTGGTTAAGTAACTGTCACTATTACTGTTGGACAGAACTATTAGCTGAGCCACTATCTATTTTTCAAATGTATTTGATGTTGCAGCCTTCATGTAATAATTGAGTAACACTGAGAATTGGTCAAATTTAGAAACAAAAATATCAAATACCCCAAATATCTGGAGACAGCTGTGATCATAATCAAAACTCTCGACCAAAAATGATGAGTCAACTCACAAGATGAAGGCACCTTCTTCTGCCAGAGAGTTGAACAGTTTCTTGTTCAGATTCGAGCTCTGACTCTTCTCATGAACAATCTTGCACTTCTTAAGCAAGTCGTCTGCACAAAGCTGCAACTTGGTGGCACACATTGATGATGATGATGATGTTGAGGTGATGATGCTGTTCAGCTGGTGAAGGAAAGTCTCCTTGGACAGAATCGGCATGGATGCAGATTGCGCTCTCAACGTCATCAGTTTTTCTTCCAAGATTTTCTGTTAATTAATAATAATTCTGTCTCAATAATTAACAATAATTCTCAGTAATTAATATTATTATTATTAGTAATTCAAAAACTGTTGACAAAAGGACACAATTAAATTAAAATTGTTAAGTACTAGTGGCTCTTCATGCCACCTACATTTCAGAAGTATTTCTACAATTTTCTTAATTCTTTGTAAGATTCAAAATAAATAAATAAATGATATTAATTGCTTCAGTATACCAAATTTTAAGAACAACAAAAGTCAAATGTATATCTAACAGTTCTCGAGTCAGATTGCAGCCTATTGTTGTTGATGAAGTTGTAGGCAGTCTTCAGGACACTGTCGAGTTCCTTGTGGTCCCTCAACTCCAACTTGAGGGCCAAAGACAGGAATTCATTGCGAGCTTTTTGGGCGACGAGCTTGTCGATGATTCGAGTCTGATTCTCGAGCAACTGTTTCTGGGAGGAGCACTTGCTCTCGTAATTCCTCAACAAAATGTTCGACACTTCCAAACTTCCAATTCTCTTGCTTTGCTTGGAGATGGTGTTGGAGAGCAGATCTCCAATATCATCTCTTAGAGCCTTGTACTCCTTTTCGAGGTCGAGATACATTTCCCTCGTGAGGTTCGGATCGTCCGGAACGAAGGAGAATTTGACGTCTCCCGGGTCGGGCATCGCGAGGGCAAGAAAGTCCTGCAAGGCACGATTCTCGGTCTCTTTCACGACGGCTTTGACAAATTTCATCTCATACGAGGAGATTATTTCCTGCATCATTTGCAGTTCCTCTTGCTGACGCTTCAATGAACTTTCACTGTCTCCAACCTCAGCCAAGCTTTTGCAATCCAAACTTTCTCTGACAGGATTTTTGAGAATCGAACATTCGAGGCGAGTAAAATATCCTTCCGCGAACGACTTCATGGTGTCCTCGGTCGTGTCGTCGTCGGAGCTCGTCGAAAACAATTGTTTTGCAAAGTAAGAAAGTTCTCTCGAGAATTCGTCCTCGTGTTTTTGAAAACGATCGAGCGAAACTTGGCTCATAAACAAATTCAAATTCGGAGACATCACAGAGCTCGAAGTGTGCTTATGATGCTCGTTTACAAATTGTTCGTAGTGGGTCATGAGGTTATCCAGTGCAGGCAATAAAGAGTTTACGACTTCATCGTAACTTTGGTCAGCTGCCTTTACATTTGAAATTTCCCTTTGATATTCAGAGCCTGCAATTTTTGAGGCCTTCTCGAGTTTTGTCTGTTTTTCAACAATGGATGTCTTGTGTTCTTCTAGAATGCCTCGCTGTTTTATTAATAAATTCTTGCGCTTTTTGACCGATCGGATTTGATTTTCAGTTTCCTCGATTTGTTTCTTAACAGCTTCGATGCTTTTACTCGGATCGTCGGCATAAAGATGATCATCGATGAACTGAGAATTTTTTGATCGTTCTATTATTAGAGCCTCTTCTAATCCTTCATTATCTAGAACAATACCTCCAGAACTTTTCAACTTTTCAAACCTGGAGGTTAATTACCCGTTGAATTTAAGTAAATTTAATTGGTTATTTAATGTGACACTTTACCTCGAAAGCTCCTCAGGCGTGATCAAGTTTTCGGAAGATAGATCATGGCAAAGCCATTGCATGAAATCCTTGGTTTCTTGAATGTCAAACATCCAATCAAAACTATCGGCATCTAATTCGTTCGATTTCGGAAAACCAATTTCATCGAGAAAGTTAATAAATTCCTGGCCACTCATCCTCGAGATGTCAATATAGAAGGGCAAACTGAAAATTCGGACTAAGTTACAAAGCCCACGATAGCACGATAGCAGTGTTTTTATATTTGTATTTACCGCAATTCAATGTCCTATTGCATTCATTTTCGATTTTGTTGGCAAAAAATGTACGTCCAAGTAAAAAGTAAGTGATAATAAATTATTTAACTTGTAAAGATTTACAAAGATAGCATTGAATTTGAATGAAAACATTTTGAACTTAATGAAACAATATTGTCATCTTAATGACTTTCTGAATATTTTACCTTGACATTTACTAAATTTATGTATATTTTTGATTTCCTTAAGTTCACAAAATAATTATCTCAAACGTTGAAAAAACCTCATAGACATTTTAGCTACAACACAAGGATCACATCAATGTTCGCATTTTCATATTATTTTCAAACCAGCGCTTTAGAACGAAAATTTTATCAAATTTATTTTGCGGTCTTTTTATTTTGTGGTTTTAAATCAAGAATATGCAATAAATAATTTAATATTTTTTGTGGACTGAACTTTTGCATATTGAAAGCGAGCGTTTTGACAGTGGAATAGAGGTTCATAATCATCGGGATTTATTTAAATATAATCATTAAAAAAAAATTACAATTTTACCAGTATTAGAAGTTGGACTGAAAGAAAATCTTACAAATTAACATTGGTTTTAACTCTGGAAGAGCGGTATGAGTTTAAAATGGCATTCATTGTTGTTCCCTCATCAAAACAACCATCAACGGTGTCACGAGTTCAGAAATCTAACTGGACGAATTGAGAATGTTCCCTTACGGCCTTATGGCTGAAACTTCCTCTCAGGGTGGAAGCGAGGGTTCGAATCCCGTTATGGGAGAAGTAATCATCTAGTCGCATGATGGTCGTTAGTCTACGACAGCAATACCGGAACAGCTAGGTGAATGGCAGTTTGACAGTCGTGCGGGCCATAGGTATTGCGAAATAGTTTTCTTTTGTAAACATCTACGTTCGAATATCTAGGTGTTGATGTCATTTGATGGATGTAAATAATGTTGATTATCGGCGTTTTAATGTGTCTTTTACGAAAAGGTTCGACTCGACATTTTGTCTGCTCTCGAATTTCCAGAAATTCATTCGTTAATTTTGTCGAACATCGCCCTTATCAAATAATTTACACATTTCTTAATCACTGGCATTTAATCTACAATTCCACCCAAACATGGTTTTGCGAGTATTTTGTAGTTTTCTTACAATTTCCATCTATTTTATTAATTGCTCTGAGGCTATAAAATGGCTTGGAACGCTCGGTAAAATACTTTGGCACAGGGTTTTGCGAGCCACAAGTGATCCTTTGGGTTGCTATTTGGAGAAAGTGATGAAGACAAAATTCTGGGCTTCTCAAATTGTTTAAATCTTGTTGAATGTGCGAGGATCTTCTCAAATATTTGCCGATCCCGATTTTGATTCAAAATCAATATCTTTAATGTTCTTTGTCTATCGTTATTAATCTTCCTCCTTCAATCATTCCATATTCAAAGATTACATTCCAAATGTATTCTAAAGTCTGAATTATATTAGAATTCCTGACCAATGAACAAAACAAGATTGGTTTTTGTGCAGGCAACACGGCTGAAAATCTGGTTTTGGACTCAAGAATCGAGCTTTGCGACCTTAGGGAAGCGGACAAAAAGATAAACGATGGCAATACAAACCAACTGGCAGTGACGATATTGACTCAGTGCTCACAGGCAGACATTGAAATTCATTTGGACGGGAGGTACGTGATCCATTGGGTCGTCTTGTACGGAGGGACCTCGGAAAAAAATGGTTTGTTTACTACAAATTGAATTATGTAGATGTGAATGTAGTTCATTTATGTAGCGCCACATGCATTAGCTTCAGAGGCGTTTTTCATTTGATACCTGCATCCATTTTCATCGATTTAAAGGCAAGTTGATGGGAGAAGTCGTTTTTGTTGTCGACAAATTTGGACTGCGATCCGAGTCGTGCGGTTCGTCAAGAGAAAGTAGATGGAGGTTATCAGGTCGAGGGGTGAGGGTCAACTGCGGCAACACGCACAGATTCCACAAGAACGTCTTGATTCGGATGAAATCGACTCCTGTTTTGGTTGCTGAGGTCGAGGCTTTCACGCTAGGTAATTTAAAAATGTATCCATGAAATGTTAAATGTTGAAAATAATGTTGCAGATGCTAAGGAAATATGAATTGCCACATTACAAATATTCATAATGCGATTACAGAAATCACGACAAATTGTGTATTATTAATAAAATAATAAACATCAAAATATTAAGTTTTAAATGCTGCAAAAACAAAACAGAATTTTATCAAATCTGGCATTTCCCAACTGAGGCAGTTCTTCGGCCATCAAACCACAACCGCCACCCTGCACCGGGGGCCTCCGCCTGGCGTTGCTTAAATATTCAGATTATTTGGAGATATTTTGAATTAATAACTATTTTGAATAATTTTGTTGTTTTTTTTAAACCGGTTACGAATCCGCACTGATCCCACGTTATTGTTGTTGCATGTTGTTGTTGTTGTCGTCTACAGTTGTCTGGTTGAACCATCTATCTGTGACAATAAATAAATAAACAAATACATTAATTCAATAAACATTACATTAAATAAATGAACTAATTTAATTAATTAGCATTACTAAGTTATTTTATAAATTGATCGATTACACAGAAATGTTATTCATTAGCTCCCATAGCCGAAGACACAGTATCTCTGTATCGGGGATGTTTCCACAAATTCGATGAAATGATTTTGATTATAATCGACGATTTGAACCTTTGCCAAAAGTTTTGTTTGGAACGATCCTTCACTGTAGCGGCCATCAAAGTAAACGTCATAAATAATTATGATAATAATAATTTATTATAAACTTAGAAATAAAACGAAGCTTGTGATTTGCATAATTTGCAATAAAATCATTAAACAAAATAATTAAATAATTACCACCCAAAATTATAATTATAAATATGTAAAATAAATAAATAAAATTATTATATCAGGGTCACACGAGATGTTATTGCAGTAATAACTACGACGAAGATTACGAAATTTCCATGAGTTATTGCGACATCTGTCCAAATTCACGAAATTTTTGTGGTGGGAGGGACTCCTATTCAGTTTATCTCGGTTGGTGTTCATTTGATTTTTAATGAATTTATCACACTTTGAAAGTTATTACAGTTATTACAGTTATTCTTAATAAGAATAATAGACAACGTAATTGATTAACTTTTTAATTTTTAATGAAATTAATTAACTTTAGAATTTCAATTTAAACAATTAACGCGATTAATTAGTCGCTTAATTAAGTGGCTCAGTAATTAGTGCGACTATTTAGTCAGTGTAATTAATTAATTAATTAATTAATTAATTAATAATTACTTGATTATATTATTAGTTAATAATTACTTAATTAATTAATACGGATTTTTAATTAAACAACTAAATACTTTATTTAACTAATTAATGACTGTGATTCTTTGGTTAACTCATTAATTAGTAAACGTGATTATTCGACTAATAAAATTAATTATATTAATTAATGCACTTAATAGCGCAGATTAATTAGTTAACACAATTAATTAATTTGCGATGCTAATTCAATTAACTTGCGCAAATAATTAAATATTAAAATTGGGTTTCATTATTAAGATGTACTTTATTAGTTTGAATAAAATTATTATTATTATCATCATCATCAGTTAATTAATTACTAACCAGTCATTTAGAAATAAACAAAACCCAAGTCATCCTTCAGTTTACGTTCACCTGCCTCAGTATCAAGGCTGTTTGTCGGAAACGAATCTCCTCAAAGATGCTCACAAGGACAGGATGACCATCTCAAAATGTCTGCGTTACTGTGATTACAGTCGTTACGCAGTACTTGCGGTTTGTAATTTGGCATTGTTACGCTAATTATCTGTAAAGTAAGTAATTGTAAGAAATCAATTAGCCTCGGAGAGACAATAATTTAATTAATGTTATAATTAATTGATAATCAGTGATTGGTCGATGATCGGTCGTCAGTAAATATTCATTTGATAGTTAATTATTTTGTGTAATTATTCGGCTAATTATTTGCTATTATTTGGTTTACCCTCACTCAATTCATTTACTTACTTAAGTTTCATTTATTAATTTGATTAATTTAAATTTTTATTGATATTAATAAATACTTTACTATTAATTATATTTTAATTGATGCAATTTATATTCGCATTGATAAATAATCACATTCATGTAATAGTTGATTCTCATCGAATTTCCAAAATTAATCCTAGTTTTCAATAATTCATGTTCAATTTTTACAACCGATGTTCAATTTCTACTTGCTCCTTACTCGATGTATTGTATTTTCAAACTCATCGCCCTTAGTTATTTATTAATTAATAAATAAATACTATATTTAGTTTAAATAATTAAAAATTAAATTATTAATTATTAATTAAGCACCATGAGTAATTAATTAATATTTGTTAATTAGTCATTAGTTACTACATTAACTAATAATTAATTAACACAATAGCTAGTTGTAATAGTTAACGATTACAATATTTAATTTATTGTAATGACCAATAGCTACAACATCTAATTAATTGCAATAATTAATAATTACAATAATTAACTAATTATTATTACACATTCTGGATTATTATTATTATTATTATTATTATTATTATTATTATAATAACATAATGTATTACATTCTTACACATTACTTCGAATCTGAAATGAATTTAAGCATTTCCTCCAAAGTATGGCGACGCTTGTGTTTGCACCAACGACACTTTTGAGACTGACGCTCCTTTTGACGAAGAGAAGTGCAATGTCACGTGTCTTGGTGACCCCGAGAACTACTGTGGTGGAGTCGAATCGATGGCCGTCTTTAAAAGCAAGAATATTATTCACCTTTTATTTTTTAGGCATTTATTTTTTAGGTATTTTACTTAATTAATTGCTTAATTACTTCGTCGATTTATAATGTTTATTGGTGATGGAATAGATTGAGGTTTATCGTTTGCAGTTTATATTTAGGAGAGAAAAAATTGTCACAAATTTAAAATTTTCCGAAAGAAAATATCGAATCATGATAATAAATGATTACATGAATGCAAATCAACAAATGAACGTCCACAGCATGTCTGGGGGACATCCCCCAACTGATACCGTGTTCGAAAATCTTTCGGTGCCTCGGCTCTTGGGATGACTTTGGAGTGTGCATGGACGGATGCCAGTTCGGATTCAGTGGCGATTATTGCCTGGAAAGAGGTGCAATTGTAAATCATCATTTGTTTTTAAATAAAATAGTTTAAGAAATTAATTTCTTTGTAGGTCTTATCCCAACCCCTAAGTACTTACCCCTACCCTTACCTCAATCCCTATCCTTAACCCCAACTCTAGCCCTAGAAAAAATGGACTAATGCAATTAAATCATTTTGAAAATTAAATTATTGTTGAATTATAATGAAATAAATGTTTAAAATTGTTCTTTTATTGTTAAATTATTTGATTTTATTTCCATATTTTTTTATCAATACGCAGTAAATACCTCCATTGAATTTCGTTTCGTCATCTTGTACGTGGTCTTAGCAATCGCCATATGCTTTCCTATAGCGATCGTGCTGTGGTTAGTTGACTTATTTCTGATCTGAGAGTAGAATTAACTGAGTAATGAATGGGACAATCGCTCTTAAGTTGGAAAATACCATTGCAAAATATCATCATTCTCAATTTCTTGGAAGTGTGGATTATTCTGCACGTTATGTGAATATAACATAGCTGCAAAACATGTGAAAGACATCGCAACGCTAACGAGATGGTGTAATTGAATGCTTGCCAAGTCAAAAGGCAAAAGGCAAAAAAAAAAGGCGGCAACCTTTGGAAGCGTCAGCATCCTAAGCAATAACCTCATCCACACCCCTGCCCTACCCTTACCATCCCTATCATTGACCCTAACTCTAGCCCTGAAAAGCCGGGGAAAAATGTGCTTAAGCATCGTTTTGCATAATTATATAACATATATAATACAATTGCATTATATTTAAATTACATTTTATTATTTGAATTACATTTATGCAAAGTACAATTCATCTTGCTGCAAATCTTCTTTTCAGGAGCGTCAACAAGAATGCAAATGCCACAGTGGCACCGCAGGTCAAAAGGTCACAGGGACCGTCACCAACAGCGCCCTCCCAAGTAAAAATAAGACCCTCTCAGTAGTAGTAGTATTCCAGCCCACCCACCCAAATAAATGAATGAATTAATAAATTAATAAATTAATTGTTCTAATTATTCATACTTACGAATGTTTTTGTACTGGTGTGCTTTGAACATTCCAGTACTTAGAGTACAAGCGTTCAGCAATTAACCTTTGAACCTCAGTTTGAACTTTTCTTTAGTTATTATTGAACGAATGACATTTTCAATTGGTTGTAAAATATAGATTATTTAAATGCATAATATTTTTCTGATTATTATTTTTATTGTGCCATATTTATGAGAAGAACGTGTGTATTTACAGTTATTTTTGTTGATATTTTTGTTGTTGTTGAGAGTTCGTAAGGAGATATTGTGTCAATTTAGACGTTCGAAAGTTGAATAAGCCAGATTGTTGTGCAATTATTACAAATTGCTTAAAACAAGAATGAAGTTCATACTTAGAAATAAACTTTACAAACCTCTTCCGTTGTTATCATTTCCTTAAATAAGTGAAAATATAAGCTCCCTTGCCCAGGTTAGCTCAAAGGGTTGGGTTAATTCGTGCAGCGACAGTCGTAATGTGTCGTGTTCGAAACCCATCTTGCCCTGCCCTTGGGTAGGAGCGCTATATAAATGGTTAACAAAAAATGCGCCTCTGAAGCTACGCTTATGGCGCTTTATAAACGGACTACACGACTTCACAAAGTTGTTTTTGATTTTTCAATTGGTTTTTCATGAATTTTAAGGCAAAAAATTGTATTTTATAATATATAATCAATAATAATAATAATATAATAGTAATTGTAATAATAATAACAATAATAATATTAATAATAATAAAAGTGAGCAAAAAAAATAATTTACAGAGGCGTGAACAATGAATTTCTGAGAATCGTGGTTCATTGATTAATTGAGAATGCATTGAAAATGATTATTTAAACTCGAACATTTAAAGAGAAATTAAATTATCCTTAAAACGTAAAATATTACAAATACTTATTATTATTGTTATTATTGTTGTTATTATTATTGTTGTTGTTGTTATTAATATTATTATGATTGTTATTAATATTATTATTATTAATATTCATAATAAATTCGAAAAGCAATTTAAAGAATGAGCAACACTTAACAGGACATCAAAGCTGTGATATCATCGAGCTGAAATGTTCATCATTTCCTGAATATTTGTTAAACTTGCATCACATCATGTTATAAATGGTTGTACTACTAACCATTATTATTATTATTATTATTAGTAGTAATATTATTATTAGTAATATTATTGTTATTATTATTATTATTATTCAACATTATATATTATTACTAATAATTAATTTCATTTAATCAATTAAGTAATTATTTAAACTCAATTTAATTCCACTAAAATTAAATTAAATTTAATTTAATTTAATATTTTATTCATTTATTATTGTCAAAAACTTCGTTCCACTTCACGGCAAATCGTCATTTAAATTTTTACAATTATTCACGCCGTCAATATTTGAACTTTCGAATTAAAAATAATAATAGTTTTTTTTATTGAGTTTGAAAATATAAATTTTAACGCCCACTCAGCTCGTGCTCATAGGTAAGAGGCAAGTAGTCACTCCGTCATTTTGATCTGGGGCTAAGAACATTCTTTCATTTTCCAGGTAAATAAATTTATTTCCTCTGGGTTTAAATCTAATTATTTTTATTGACATTTTTGATGCATGTTTTTGCATATTAATAATAATATATAATAATATAATTAATAATAATAATTTCATAATATTTTTCATAATTAATACTAAGACTCGGAGTCGGTGGCAGAGCGGTTGATGCTGTCGCTTTGGAGCTGCTTTGTTAGGAGTTCAAATCCTAGCCGCTCGCAAGAGTTTCTACAACTAATTATTGTTATTATTATTATTGTTGTTATTATTATTATAATAATAAATTATTATTATTATTACTATTATTATAATATATTATTATTATTATTATTATTATTATAAATTATTATTATTATTATATTCAAAGTCAAACTCGGCTGTATTGCAGGCGGATAAAATCTTTTTCATGCATCAGCATCATTATCATGTTCCACTGCAGCATTGATTGTTGAATAAACCTCACTATTACATCACTTACTTTGTATATTTGCAATTATACATACTGATATACAATTACACTCGAATTATCCATGCATGTGGGATGCTATTAAAAGCTTTTCTATAGTCAATCCATGTGATGTTTAAATTGTTTTTAATCCTCTTTGCATGTTTTACTATCATTTGGCTAATCAGTAAACTGTCCTTGCATCCTCTGCTCTCCTTTCCGCGTCCTTTTTGTTCTTTTGGAAATATTTTGTTTTCTTGGAGATGATTATACATTCTATTCCTCAAGATTGCTGTCAGTATTTTGTATGTGGTTGGCAAACATGTTATGGGCCTGTAGTTTTTTGGATTTCTTGTTTCTATGGATTTTGGTAACAAATATGCAATTCCTTCTGTCATCCATCTGGGCATGTTATGTGGTTCTTTCAATATTTCATTAAATGCTTCCAACAACTGCTTGTGCATTGATGTCAGGTACTTTAGCCAGAAATTATGAAGTTTGTCAGCTCCTTTGTCGGTGTTTTCCAGTTATGGGAGAATTTGATTACTGTTGTCATTTCATTTATTTCCAATTTTTTCCATTCTGGACTCTTCATTTCTTTATACAATGTTTCTTCAACATCTATCCAATTTGCTTCAAAGTTGTAGCTCTTTTNTATTGTTATTATTATTATTATTATTATTATTATTATTATTATTATTATCATCGTCATTATTATTAATACTATTATTGTTATTATTATTATTATTATTATTATTACTATTATTATTATTAATTGTTAATATTATTAAAGCTTCCAACATCCACTTAGAACATTTGCAGTTGAGCAAAATAACTAAATAAAATATCTATAAATAAATTACCAATTTCCAATTATTATAAAATCATGTTGACCAAACAAATGCCTAGGTTCAAGAAAGAGCATTCCAACATGGCCAACATATTAATCACCAACAACCACCTGATGGTACTGCTCCTGAAACTGTTGAGCCTTTCGCTTCCAGTGCCCCCTGTGGACAATCAAGGCTTTCCTGCTGTCAGATACGGTTCTCATGCAGCTTTTGTTTTGTTGTTGCAAAATATAATTAAGTTTATTAACTAAATAATATTAGAAGAATAACAGTAATAAATAAAACAACAATAATAAATAATATTAACAACGATAAATAAAACAACAATAATAAATAAAACTCAAACAAATGCAACAACATTGTTGATTTTCTACTTATGCGGTAAATGGGACTCCACTTCTGAATGTCTAGAAATGCGATCGGCCTGCATACCTGGAACGTTCAGGTGTCTCTCAGATGGCAAGTACACCTGCCTGAAAATGAAGAGGAAGTGCAACATCTTCCAAGACTGCGATGATTCTTCAGATGAGAAAGAGTGCCTAGGTGATGGAGAATTATTAATCAAATGAATAATTGTTTATTATAATTAATTAGTTAATTAATCAACTACACACTTGGTTAATTATGCGATTAATTAGTTTAAGTAGATAAATTATTCATTAATTATTATCTCTTGATTATATGTTAGGTGATTAAGATATTAATTAATTTATGTAATTCATTTATATTAAGATATATGGATAGTTAAGATAGATATTAAGATATCAAGATAGATGGATTGATATTAAGATATAAGACAGATAGATATTAAGATGTAAGGATAGATAAATAGATATTAAGATATAAGACAGATAGATATTAAGATGTAAGGATAGGCTGTTCTTTTTTCAATATTTCCCTTTTTTTGTTTTCGTCTTTTTGACAACAGATTCTTTGTTTTACTGCGACATGGAAAACTTCCAAAACTGTGGAGTTCACCTGGAAACTGAGGAATTTGCAGACGCTTTCAAACTCACGAAAGCACTGGACGTGGGGATATTTGGCAAGGATGGTCCGTCAGTCGATCATACCAGGAAGTCTAGCGAAGGTTTATAGCCTCTGACGCACATGCACTTGGAGCCCTGCAAATTAACTATTATTACTAATATTATTATTATTATTATTATTATTATTAAATTATTATTATTAAATTATTATTATTAATATTAAATTATTATTATTACTATTATTATTAAATTATTATTATTATTATTATTACTATTACTATTACTGTTATTAATTATGTTTAAAAATAAAATAATATATATATAATTAATATAACTATAAAATATTATATAATAACTGTAACAGTTAATGTAATCGATATTATATTTAATATGACGTACATTATAACATGTAATAATAATAAATTTAGTTTTCTATTTTCAGGTCACTATTTGTACTTTTACAAGAACGTCAACGACACGTACCGAGCCGCCATCTTGGAAATACCGATTTTCCTTTCGGTTTCGACTGGAATAAGAGGATGTCTGGGATTTTTTTTGAGCATGTCTTCCACGAGTTCATTGATGGTTGTTTAAGTCGTTCTATTGAATATTATATTCATTATTATAACCAAATAATGTAATTAATTATTACAATTATATTTATTGCGCTAACCGAGTAATATTGCTTATTATTAAAATTACATTTAATTGAATAATATTTTGTGAAATTGTATTACTTCTTCATCTCAATATCAATTTACTCACGACTTTTGACAAATTTGAATTGCATTTAAGAAATGTTCGAGCAATTAAGCATTAAATCTCTAAATGTGAACCACAGCCTCCTCAATTACCCCGATCAAATCATCATCATTTGATGATGATCATCATCGTCATCATCATCGTCGTCGTCGTCGTCGTCATCATCATCATCATCATCATCATCGTCGTCGTCGTCATCATCATTATCATTATCATTATCGTTATCGTTATCGTTATCGTCATCATCATTATTATTATTATTATTATTAATTATTATTTATTTATTATTATTATTATTATTATTATTGTTGTTGTTGTTATTGTTATTATCATCATTATCATCATCATACACCCTCCTCAACTTCCCCAACCAAATCATCATCATCATCATATTTATTAATGTTATTATTATTATTATTATTATTACTATTATTATTATTGTTATTATTATTATCATCATCATTATTATTATCATCATCATCATCATCACACAGGTGCTAACAAGCGACGAAGACGGCGAAAGGGTGGCAGCCGTCTACCGGGCAGTCAACCGGTCGGAGTGGACGAAGGTGGAGATCCCACTCAGGTACGACGTCAACCTGATCACCATAGGTGCTGGAGCGACTGACAAAACACTGAACCAGCACGGATACGTTGCCATTGACGACCTGTACATCCACAGGGGGGAGTGCAGGCAAAAAGGTCAACGGGATGTGTGCTCTGATTGTGATGATGCGTGAAATGATGATGATTAGATTTTTTTTGTACAATAATAATAACGTTGGTGATGATGATGATGATGGTGGTGGCGATGATTGTAATTATTAATTATTTTAAATATTTCAAAAAATTATAATAATGTATATATAAAAATCCTATGTATGTTATTAATGATAGATAATTTGTAATTGAAATGATACAAAATAATAAAAATATTATACAATAATAATAATAATAATAATAATAATAATAATACATAACAATAATAATATTATATAATCATAATAATAATAATAAACAATAACATACCGAAATAAAATATATAATTAAAACCACCAATCAAATTGCAGCACTGCCAACCCTTGCGTGTCATGACGACGCCCACCTGTACCATGACATTTTCAGGTGTAAGGATGGGTCCGGTTGCATTGACGAGAGCCTCGTTTGTAATCTTCGAATAAACTGCTTGGATGGGAGCGATGAGGAGAACTGCTGTGAGTGTAACGCCGTGGTCGTCATCGTCGTCAGCAGCAGCAGCAGAATGTCGTCATCATCGTCATCGTCATCATCATCATCATCATCATCATCGTCATCGTCGTCATCATCATCATCATCATCATCATCATCATCATCATCATCATCATCATCATCATCATCATCATCATCATCATCATCACCATCGCATCATCATCATCATCATCATCATCGTCGTCGTCATCTCATCTCATCATCATTATCAAC
>MPNW01000647.1:14267-46153 GCA_011800805.1 Hirudo medicinalis | reverse complement strand
GACGACGATGACGATGATGGTGATGGTGGTGATGATGATGATGAGGGTGGTGGTGGTGGGGGTGGTGGTGGTGGTGGTGGTGGTAATACATGTACATTAGGTATTAGTTATTAGATAGTTTTAAAGACGTAGGCAGCCTTTACACCGTAAAGTCAATTATTAGTTATTTATTTTACAATTAATATCAATTATTAATGTCAACGAAAGTATATCCCTTGAGTCTCACTTTTTTGTGAAAATAACGATTTCATGATTGATGAATTTAACAATAAATATTTAGCAATAAAACATGTAAAACTTAAAAAAAAAACTCGAAAATCAAAGACAACATGAGGTTTTCATTTCACTAAAACTGAAACAAATCACCCTAAGTTTAACTTTAATAAGTTCATTTAACACAAAATAATAATTTCCCTGACTAACCATTAAAAGTATTTAACCAAATTATCCGTCTAATATGCAGCAACTTATAATAGTAATAAATTAAACTTTATTCGTGATTAAAAATAAACATACAAACCTTTGCAAAACAAAAACAAAACCAAACCAGGAGATTGGCGTAAAAAGAATCCATAGTCACTACTTGTTCAACACCAACAACTTTACCCTATACCCTGACATTGCACTGGTCGAACTCAGCCAGCCTGTTGTCATGGACGACTTCGTTAGACCAGCCTGCCTGCCAGAGTCCATCCTTAAGTCGAGACAGTGTTATGTCCTGGGCTGGGGCATTGCCAATCTGGAAGAATTTAGTAGGGATTTAGTGATTTTTGTTTTTATTTGTAACTTAAAAATTATAAATTGAGGAGCTTTGTTTGAATTGTTATGTTGTGGCAAGAAATTGGAAATGTTGGAATTATGTCGATAAAATATTGAGTGAATATTTTTATTTATTTATTTATTTATTTAATAATAAAATGTATGTAGCGCAAATTCGCTAATTAACATCCAGCCCTGTTCTAGTAATAATAATAATAATTACATTACAATGTTATTATTGCTTTCAATTCAACTTTGTATTTATATAATTAATTACTGCCTTAGATATTTTAAAAATGTATTATTACATTTTCCAAAACATTTCTTTAACAGACGGCGGAACAAATTACTTGAGGCAGGCCAAAATGCAGGTGGACCTCACGGCCGAGTGCATCCTTCCAACAGGACAAACCTCTCTCTTTCCTGGACAGATGTGCCTTGGCTACCCAACCGAGTCTCTGAAGCCATGTCACGTAGGATTGGTTTTATTGATATAGCGCCAAACGAGTTAGCCTTGAAAAGAGCGTTTGAATTATATAGCGCCCATTCCCAAAATGCCCGGGGCTGATTAGATTGCTAACGCTACAAAAACGCAACCGTACAATCCGCTTGGATACCCTTACGGCAATATTCAATCCCCTTGAAAGTTTGCAATTCAATCCAGTACATCGATGGGTTTATTCCAGGGAGACAGCGGAGGTCCCTTGATGTGCAGATCTCCAATTGGAAGGTGGAGTGTTGCCGGGGTGGTCAGCAGTGGACCCGATTCCTATGGAACTTGTTCTTCCAAATCTTCCATGGGCACCATATTCACGGATGTGGAGCACTTTTTGGATTGGATAATGCTTACTATGTCATCAACGCGATAGTTTCGAGTTTGAAGATTTGTTTTGGCCCAAAATCATTGCCAAATGTCTTAATCGTCGATTCTTAGCTAGAGTTTTGGACGTCTCTGTCATAGTTGCACAAAACCTTGAAGTCTATCTATTCATGAAACTCTGACTTCTAAGTTTAAGTTACTTATTAATGCTAATTCCAATGTTAATCTTAATTTATTGCGGATCGACGAATTGAAAAGATTACATTTTATGTTCAGAGTTCTCGCCAACGAAAGACAAAGTCTTAAAAAATAACTTCGTGCTGAATGAATGCATGACACGATTAAGATGATTTCTAGCAAAAATCATTGCTTTGAGTATTTTTTGTTTTTTTGTTTTTATTAAAAGCTCAAACATTGGTTTAATTTTTTATGAAATCAAGTCGAGTGAGCCATCTTAATCACGTGCGTCCATAGATTGGCAAACATTCAAACATTGACTTCGAAATGAATGAAAAACGTCTCCGATTAAGGAGAAATTGAATCACTAAATTGACAATGAAAGTCAGATTGGGCCGTGTTGTAAAGAAGATTACATCGCTAGTGGTGATGAATTTTGACGAAATGAATGGTGAAAACACCCCTGAGGCATGAAAGTGATCTGATGAAGCTGCCGGAAGTAATGAAGGTGAAAAAGTAGTTACAGGTGCACTATTACAAATATTACTGGTCATCAGCCTACAGACATGCAAATTTCTCTTGAAACATTCTCTTGAACTTTGACCAGCTTGATCACTTAATCTTTTTATCATCGGACTTCGAGTAATATTACTACTCCATTTCGCTGTGGTTGAGCAATGTTGTATTGTTCACCCAGATTATTATATAGAGTACGTTCGCATTAAACAAATGATTGCGCAATTGGCTTTAGCCTTTACTTGACTGACTATTAAATTGTGACTATCATGTACAATATCCTTGATCATCATGTTTACGCAATTAATTGACTCTTGTTCACCATCTAATAATGTTTCCTGGATTATTCATTCACTGCTTAAAATAAGTGATGCTTCATTTCTGGAATTAAAACTTTTGGCTTGTTATCGATCGTTTAGATTATAAAATATTATAAATATTTTTAAATAAAGGAGGCAAAATTGTTCGCACAAGTTTGATAAGGTTACGTCAATTTCCCTAAGGTGCGGATTATCCTTTTTTCAAGGTATGACTCAAATGCGAGAGAACATTTTTGAAACCATCAAATAGGTTAGAATATGCTCCCATTGTTATACAAATTAAATCATTATCCTATTTCGTCCAGGTAGGTAATGTTGATCTAACAATGCAAGTACTCAACTACACTTAAAAGGTAGCTTGATTGGTAATCAAGCACATGCATTCTTCTGCGTTGAAGGGAACGTGACTTAGCGTCTAAGTTTTAACATCTATAAACAACCAAAAATAGTACGTCTATTATTTTCTCAAATGAATTATTTAGTCGGTTTTTATGAAATATTTTGATATTTTATTTTTAGATAAATAAGTCAAATCATAGTCATAATCATAATCTGTGTCTTCGATTTGTGATTTTTGTCGTCTGCGATGTCTCTTGTCGAAAATGTTTCGTGCAGGTCTCTCAGACGTGCTTCTGCTCTACGAGAGGTTGACAGGCACTTGCGATGTACGGATCGACGCGTTGGGGAGTTTCAGAATCCGTCTGTTATGCGATACTTTTGTACACTTTGTGGATGAACTCCACATGTTGCGCCGATCGCAGACGCAACATCAACCCCACAAATCAAGTCTACGCTGGGATTATCCGCATAAACAAGACTCACGGTTTGTCAGATCCATCATCGAGCGATTATTTCCGATCTAGGGAAGATATGTTGGTTCAGGTTAGCATGCTAGCTTTTTTTTTTTTTTAGCTTTCTAGATCTTTTTAGATACCTGAGGAGTTTCACATAATTACTTCGTCTTCAACTAGATTACAGCCATTCTTAATGAAACTGCCTACAAGAATGTTTATGATGTCAATCCTACAGTGAACTTTAGGTTACAATTTTTTTCTTAAGCATTGCTTCAAGTAACATCTTTCTAGAAATTAATTGCAAACATTTTAAGGCCTGGTCTGTGTCAGTTTGAAATTGCCATATTTAATGGACAACCCAACTACTTGCTACCATACAACCTCACAAAGATTTTCAAAGAGGGATTTCGTCGGATGTACGGCAGTTCGACGAGATGGAGTGTCAAAGCCATTGACGTCTGGTTTATCGGTAAGATCTAAAAGCGCATTGTTCCTCAATCTGGGTTAATTAGAAATGCAAATTGAGAAAGCGTTTGTTACTCTGAACAAATTGGTATGTTAATTGCTCCGAGGCCATCCACCATTAGCATTCAAGTTTCATTGGTCAGACTTCTCAGTAATTGCTGGGTTGGCTCATGCTTTGAATTGGATGTCTCGAATATTTCTGTCACTAAACGAGCATGCCGTCATCTTGCAGATTCTAAAGACGGACTCCAGTCAGGGTTGCCTCAACCAAATGATCACATTGGAACACAAACGTGTTAGTTATTAGTCCAAATAATATCAATTTCAATTATTTAAATTGTTATTTATATTTTATAACTAATTAAATTATTCATGATTTGGTTGCTCTGATATTCACGGATTAATTGATGGAAAATGGTTTTACCATTTGCAATAAACAATGTGATTAATTGCACAATGACACAATTACACAATGCCACAATCTTTCATTTCATGTAAACTTGAGTATTATTTTAAGCAATATCATTCAAGTTAAACCAAATTGATATTGTAATAACATAATTAAGTATTCATATTATAAATAATTTAAATAATTTCCTGTAGAATATCACCATCTAATCAACAAATCATAAAATTAATTTTTAATTCAATAAGTACATGGTTTAAGAAAATAATTCATAACTTCTTGAGTAATCAACTTACATTTACATAATAAAGACATTTTTAAACAATAAAATGCTTAAATCCATCCCGTCCAGCTACCTGCACGGCACTGTCATTCCCTCCCTGCATGAGTTTGGATTATGACAGTTCTTTGGATCTCGAGTGGTTTTCTCCAAAAAGGTCCCCCACAAAACTGCTGGGTCTCAGCAATTTCAGGTTCCACTGGGACATCCTTGCCCGAAACTGCAGTCCTCTGGCTCTGGACTTTGTCTGCTCCGTCAGTCACCCGAGATGTCACGACAACAATTTTGTTTTTCCCTGCCGGCGATTCTGCAAAGGTTTGCGGTTAAGGTCAATTAGATGTGAAAATAATAATATTATAATAAAATTATAAAATGAAATTGTAAATCGATGTTTTAATTTATCTTAATTGATGTATAGGTGTGGATTTAATGTAAAGTAGTTATTTGTTTATTAATGCATTCAATAAGATAAGTAGCTGCACTCAATGTATTTTTTCACAATGGGCCATGTAAACGAAGGAATACAAATATAGAAGTATTAAAATTACGATCAGAAAGTCGTTGTTTTTGATTGGTCAATTTTCGTGCTGACGATGATTGGATGTCGATGTTTTCCCTGCTAGAAATTTATTCGTTGTGCAACTTTGCGCACACCTGCGATGAATTCGTAGACGACGACGATCCTTCCATCTGCTACATGCCCCGTCAATTCTCTGAGGAAACCTTTCCTAAGGTGGTACCAGGTGGGTTTGTTTCGTTTAACTAAATAAATATTTGCAATCCTAAGTCAAGTGATCATAGTCGCTTATGCCATGGACTATGATACATTACATGTTATTGGGTCACATTTGTTATTTTGGACAATTTTGTTATTTACTAATTAGGTTTGTAATTATGTCTGGAAATTCCCCAGCTAGTGACTGTTGTCGAGTTTCCCGATCGTAATTGACGTCAACTTTGATGACATTTAAGCTTCTTGTGACGAGGATCACTTCTTGTGTGACAACCTCGAATGCATCGACTCCATGAAGAGGTGTGACAGTGTCGTCGACTGCTCAGACGGAAGCGACGAAGCCCAATGCAGGATTGGTTGATGAAGTTCATGATTTGATTAGAATTTTTTCTAATCTAAACTTACATTTATTTTGGAACTTATATTTATGTTGGAAATTATAATTATATTTAAGATAATTTATTTTAAAACCTTAGAATAAGAGAAGCATAAATAATACATAATGAACCATCAATGCATCTTTTAAGTTTAAATCATCTGAGAAAAGACTCAATCTGGAATGACCGACTAATTCCATCTGTTTCGACAGTCCCAGTGAATCCACTTCGGTGTGATTTCGAAAGTTCATCGTGGTGCGGTTTGGTGCCCTCCTTCGACACAAACTTCTTGTGGAGGTTGGTCAGGGCCGGGTCCGTCGTGGTCGGCCGAAGCCTAATGGCAACTTGGAGGTCCTTAGAGATCACACCTTGGGTTCTACTGCCGGTTTGTTAGGTTTTCTCAGAATGATAGGAGGCAATTTTTGGCAGCCTATGAATTAACTGTTGTTATTTATTATTTGTTCAATATTTATTTTGTTAATGTTATTTAAGAGATATTGCATCAATACAATGCCTTAAGCTTTCTTAATATCACACTTTATTGCCCCAATGCATGTGTCATGTGACAATAAAATCATGTGAAATCAATGATATCGTGATGATGAACTTATGAAAAGATAAGGTCAGGGAATATTCGCATAAATATTCGCATATTATTACAGGCCTTTTCAGGTCGACATTAATGACATTGAGTTGCTTGATTTAGTCGTCCGTCCGGTAATGACGCTCGATGCACTCGCAATATTTATCGTAACGATCGTTCAATATCATTGTTTACCGACGCTGATGAACGCTTCAAATGAACTGCATTCACAATAAAAATGTCCTTAAATTTATCATCATGTACTAAACGACCCAACTCAAATGAACGGGTTGATGTTCAGGGTGGGTGGCGATGGCGGATGCGTCCGGCAGGGTGCCTTACGAAGTTGCCAGGATGGTGATGAGGCCTTACGTTTCCATCTTCAGTTACTGCCTTCATTTCTACTACGTCGTGCCTGACGAAGGATCTTCGCAACTCAACGTCAGTCCGATTTTCTTGCCATTGACGACTCGTTAATAAATAATATCAATCAATTTATCATTGTATTAGAAAATATATATTTTTTATTTTTATTTTTGACCATTTTGTTAATTTTTTTTAAAACATGTCTTTACTGAGTTCATTTTTTAACTGTGTTCGATGATTGTGGATAAAAATAGCATAAAAATAATCATCGGATCAAACCTGCAATTTATTTCTGGCTGGTTTGAAATTATTTGCGAATTCTTTTAATTTGGAGGAGATAATTAAACAAACCTATTAGCTGTATATTTTCAAAATGTTTTTAAATTTATTTTTATAAACCAGGTTTACCTCACTTACAGCAATGGCAGTCCATCCTTCGCTCGGCCAGTCAAAGTTTGGCATAAGAGTGGTTGGAGTCCACACTGGAGAAGTGGCCAGGTCGACCTTCAACCTGGAAAGGTCAAGGTCATATTCGAGGTCATCAGGGGCCTGAGTTACCATGGCGATGTCATTTTGGATGATATCTCCATCATCATTGGAAAGTGCCCTCTGCTCAGTTGGTGAATTTGCATTCAATTTTCATGGTTTGTTTACCTCTAACGATGATGCTGATGATGATGAGGGATGATATTGACAATTAGCTTTTTATGGCTCAATAGCCGACTGCTCAGAAAAGTGATGATGAAAATGTCATTCATTACTTTTGCAAATGATGACCCGCGAAAATAATTAGACAACCTATGTCATTATGGTAATGATCATTGTTTTAAAGATTGCAGCAGCACTGAGTTCCTTTGCAAGTCGACCAAGAAGTGCATCGGACTGGAACGAACGTGTGACAAAGTCAATGACTGTGGTGATAACAGTGATGAATCAGAATGTAGTGAGTCGCTGTTATGATGATGATGATCATGATGATGATAGTGGTGTCGGTGATGATCGGATGTCGTGATGGTCACTTTATCAATCAAATTTAAATGAATTGGCTTAAAATAAAATGCACTTAATAAACATAAATTTAATTATTTAAGATCATCTGATGATAACAATCCAATTTATAAATTAAAAAAAATAAAATATTTGTAAAATAAAACCTGTTTGCATCATTTTCATCAGGTTGTTCTCTGGACGAGTTTCAGTGCATTTCAGGAGGTTGCATAGCAGGATGGAGGAGATGCAATGACGAGGTGGATTGTTTCGATGGATCGGACGAGGAACAGTGCGGTGAGTTCACCTGAAGATGGAATATCAATCGAACGATTAATTACTACCTGTGTAATCGTTATTATGTAAACATAATACGAATTATGACGACGGAGGTCGTAAGTGCTCGTCAATGCTTTGATTCGGATTTATTGTCGTTCAATTTCTCAAATGGGATGTAGAATCATTTCACGTATGATTTTTTTTGTAGTGATGTTATATTTTATTATTATTATTGTTATTATTATTGTTGTTGTTGTTGTTGTTGTTGTTGTTGTTATGGTCAGTATTATTGTAGCTTACTAACATTAATTACATCACCACTTAATTGAAACGATGAATGATGCAAAATAATTGATAATTATTAAAAAATAAAAGTCTAATACATCGAGTGACGAGGATTGTTATCGACTGTTAAAACATGGAATTAATTCAGAATGTCCCATGGGACAGGTGAATTGCTATGGAAAGTGCATCATGAAGGAGTGGGTTTGTGATGGAGAGAAGGATGTCGAAGGAGGAGAGGATGAAAGCAATTGCAGTTGGTATCTTTGTTGCCGTTTCTTTTTCCTTGTTCTTGTTGTTGTCCTTGTTGCATCATAATAATGCAACTAGTGAGTTGTTTTAACGTCTTCACTTAGTTTGGTTAAATGAAGACTTAGCGAATTGATTTGGATGAAAGTCAGTGATTAATTAGAGTGATTAATATTCAAATATAAATTATAATCATAAAATTAATATCCAAGTGATTGATTAGTGCAGTTAATATGGCGCTTTACAAATTAACTTATTAATTATAAATATAATTAATTAATTATAAATTAATTATTATAATTATATAATATATATTATAAAATAATATTTTAATAACTAATAATAATAATAATTATTAATAACTAATAATATATTAATATTATAGTAATATTATATAATTATTAATAATAAAATAATAATAATAATAATAAAATATAATAATATATATTATTATTATTATTATTATTAATATATATTAATTAATATAATAATATATATTATTATTATTATTATTATTAATATATATTATTATTATTATTATTATTATTATTATTATTAATATATATTATTATTATTATTATTATTATTATTATTATTATTATTATTATTATTATTATTATTATTACATGATTTGTCTTGATTTACAGGTAGTTGCAATGGAGATGAATTTGAATGCTCCTCCCATGATTGCATCCCATTAGATGGAAGATGCGATGGCAAAATGGAGTGTTCAGATGGCTCGGACGAAGTCGGATGCTGTCGGTTAATTATTGATTAACATAATTAATTGATTGGAAATTAATTAATGTTGTTAGTCAATAAATGGTCAATTTATATCAAATATTGGTTAATTATTGATTGCCATAATTAATTGATAGGAAATTAATTAATGTTGTTAGTCAATAAATGGTCGATCTCCACAAACAGTGAGACTGTCGGAATCTTCTGCGGTCGAAGTTCTTCGGGGCGATGCTTGGATCCCCGTTTGTGCACAGCACATGGGGGAGGACGAGTGCAACGAACTTTGCAGACGCCTTGGCATGAGGTGGGTCTTTCTCGTCTGCCATTTTGTCACTAGAGTTTTATTACTTGGGTTGAATGCATTCCACAGAAATGCAATCACCGTGGGAGTCCATCATCACCATGGCGATAACTACGTCCACCTCGAGAGATATCAGGAGGACGTACTTTTGTACACGATGAGGTGCTTTTTCTCCGAGGGCTTCATCACTTATTTAATTCAATTTATTCATTAATTCATCATTATTGCTATTATTATCATCATCATTATTGTTATTATCCACATTATTATTATTTTCATCATTATCATTATTTTCATTAATCTCATATTTATTTATTTCTTCGTTTCGGATTCGTAAATTTTAAAATATTTTGTTTTGACCGAATTATATTTGTTAAAACTTTATTTCCAGACCGACCTGTTTGCATCATCACGTCTTAACCTTGACTTGCAAGCCTCAAAGTAAGACCGTGATGTTCAGATAATCAATTATGACAAATTATTTCTTTTAAATCACATAAAATATTATATGAATGTATTTTCAAATAAATTTGATAACTTATGTTGTACGAAGACGTTCGTCGTTGACAGCCTGTGCCTCCTCGCCGACCTCGTTTTCCGACCCCGTCGAGAACCGGGTCGAAGGTCGACCGATGGGCTTGGAGTCGTGGCCCTGGATGGTTGAACTTTACAACGGCAGGTCGAGGAAGTGCGGTGCCACTTTGATCGACTCGTTGCACCTCCTCACAGCTGCCCACTGCTTTGAGTTGGTTCTTTGTTGTTGATTGTATTTCCATTTCTTGTTTAAGTGTATGTTTTGTATGCTTGTATGTAGCATTTACGATATGTTTTTGTTACGTGTGTGTTTCATGTTGGCTGTTTCATTTTGAAGGAAGTCGCTTGTAATTGGTCGTATTGATTCAAATTTTTGTTCATTAACAAATGTCAAAAGAATGGTTGGTCAATTGATTGAGTGGTTATGTGTCTTATCCTGCAGTGTGGCTACTGATTTGAGGATGTACTACGTTGCCAGAGGTCGCCAATCGAGATCAATCGAAGGAGTTTTTGTGCACCCAAGCTACTCCAAGTAAGTTCAAAAACTTATTAAGTTTGTATTGCTAAATTGCTGTTGAGTGCAATATGTTTCTGAATCAGATCATTGCTGCCCCATCATTAGTGTTGCTTGGTTGCGGACTCAGCACTTGATGACTTTTGCCTTTTGCCGTTAAATGCAAGAATGCAACCCTCTGAGCTAACTTGCTATTCATTTCTATTCTAATAATGTTACAATGTAACAATGTAATAATGTCACATTGTTATCATCCTAATTGAAACAGCCAATTAAATCAACTCTTCCAGGACCTCTTATTGGTTCAACGATCTGGCAGTCATCCGACTGAAGGAACCAATGACGTCGTTTGTTCCCGTGTGTCTCCAGGATTTATCTCTGGGGGGTGAGTTTTCCTCCCACACATCCCTCTGCTACTCGTCCAGGTGGATTTTCGACCGTGCAACAGGTGGGACCTTTTTTCACTCATAGTACAATTTGTGGTGCATAGATGTGTTCAAGTCGACTTACAATTAACAAGAACTGTTGTGCTGAGAATAACAAGAATGATTAAGTAGGTTAAGTACTCTTTATTCACTTTTATTCTTGATCCTGCAATTGTTATTATGTCCTATTACTATAATTACCATTAATCTTGTTGTCATTTTTTAAAATTATTTTTATTATTATTATAATTACAGCAGTTGAGTTATGAAGTTGCTATGAATCTTTTACGGTCATTTTACTGCCTTTAATACTACTTAATACTAATTAATGATTTAAATTACTGATTTTACTTATCACCAATTCTACTTTTACTGGATTGGTTTTTATATTCAATGCAGATTCGTTTTACTTGAACCAAACAAAACTGAAGATTTGGAAGCACGAGAAGTGCAGGAAGAGTTACCCGTTTTTAACCGAGAACAACTTCTGTGCCGGATATGAGTCTGGCTTGGGTGGTCTTTGTCAGGTGCCGATCGTTGATGAGTATCGTTAATAGCACGATATTATTAATAATATTATATTATATTGTTATTGTTAACATTAAATATTATTGTTGATAATAGCTTGTATTGTTTTTTTGTTTTCGAAAAAAAGCCTTTATTTATTAACAAGAGAAAAAACAAGCCCTCTACAATTAATAATTAATAATTAATTTATACTTGTTAAGCTCTCTATATCTAGGTGTCGTATTACTAAACCCGTTGTCATCAATGCAATGAAATCATTTTTCAATTAATATAATCATCGATGATCACGGCAGGGGGACAGTGGAAATGCCCTGCTGTGCCGCACGTCGGCCTCCGAGCCGTGGACGATGGTGGGCATGTTCAGCTTCTTCTACGACAACTGCATGGTACCCATGAAACCGTCCGGGTTCCTGAACATAAGCAAATACGTGCCTTGGATACACTCCATCACCAGTAGGCAGACGATTTTTTTATTTAGTTATTGGTGGCAACATTGTTGTGAACCAGATTAACTGAATGGGATACATTCCTGCGTAACGGTAATCCTGGTAATGGCAACAACCGCAATGTGTCGTGTTCACAACCCAGCCTCTTCCTCTAGGGAGCACCTTGGGTTTGGGCGCTACATAAATGGTAGAGGGATTAAAAAGTGCCTTTACATAGTATTAGGTTAATAAGGCACTCAAAAGATGGCTAAATAAAAAAAAAACCATTCTTTCCTAGGGTGTCCATTCTGGTGTGAGGGTGGTCGGAGGTGCTTGTGGGCTGGGAGTTCGTTGTGCAACGGAGTGGAAGACTGTCTCGATGGTTTCGATGAGGACGATGAATTCTGTGGTCAGGAATCGCTGCACTGTTTGTGGCTTCCATGCATAATATGTTTTCATCGTCGTTGTTCTCAAAGTTTTTAGTTTGACATTATTTGTTTTCAACATGTTACACGTTTAAAAGATGTTTTTTTTTATATGTAGTAAATATTTTTAGGTATTTTTATTTGTAACACAAAGATCGAATAATAATGAATAATAATTAATGTGATTTTTCGCGCAACTTAAATTGCTAATCGTCGCGACATCAGGAAGAAACGTCACCTGCAACTTTGAGAATCCCCGCCTGTGTGGTTACGAACATGTCACCCACCCCTCGTACGGCAGGTGGTTTGGGACTCGAATGCTCCAGGAACCTCTGAGCACAAACTGGGGACCGCTGTTTGACCACACGTTTGGGAATTCCTCAGGTAGGTCGTCCGTCATGTTCGTTGAGATCAAATTTATAATGAAAGATTTTAAAATGTGTTGTAAATGAAATAAAGTAAAAAAATACTATAATTTCTTGGTTTTATTTTAATTTAGAGACAAAGGTCAAAGTTTGTGCAATTAAAATTATTTTGCAGTTTAACATGAATTGAGTGTTGCTTTTTATTTTGAGAACGGAACTTTCGCAACATTGGCAATTCATTAACCACATGCGACTTTTCAAACATGTAATCCATTCATACACAAATCAATTCACTCATTCCTTCATCAACCATCCATCCTTCCATCCAGGTCACTTCCTGCTCGGAGGCTCGAAACCGGCCATCATCCTCAGCCCCTCGTTCACGGTGGAGGACAGGAGCTGCCTTCAGTTCTACTACCTTTTCAGGGGAAGAACATCCGAGGAGAAGTTCCTGGTCTACCTCCACGATGCTTCTCGGGTCGACAGGAAGTCTATCAGCTTTCACAACTACTCCCTCGAGACCTTCGTCACCTCTCAGAGCACCCTCAAGTGGTCAGTGAGAACCTCAACTTGTTGTTTAAGCAAACTGTTCTTTGCTTAAAGAAAGCTTGCAGATGATCGAAACAAACATTTGATTCGAATGAAGTGGATTTTATGTAAAATTAAGTTAATTTAGTTTATTTGAATGAAATTCATTTCCAGGGAGCCAGTGAAGATGGACATTCCAAAGGGAAGGTATTTTGTCGAGTTTCGAATCAAAAGAGATGCAAACGGATTTGAAAACGACTTGCATGGCTACGGTTACACGAACGAAGATTACGTCGGTGTCGACGACGTTTCCCTGTTTGCTGGGGAGTGCCATAAAGAAGGTGAATATTGAATCTAGAATTGAATGTCATCCAGTGCTATTCCATGCCAATTTTAAATATTTACATCCATAAATTCAAATAAATAACTTTTGCAATAGTTCTTCAGATGTAAGTTTTAAGTGCAATTACATCTTGGATTTTTAAATTACATCTTTCTCTTGAATTGTGACAATTCAAGTCACCGTCGTTGTCATAAAACTTTCAACAGTTTGCGGCACGGGGAAGATGAAGTGCGAGAACAGGCGGACGTACTCGTGCGAGGACAAGCAGAGGAGGTGCAATGTCGTTTATGATTGCGATGGTCCATCTGATGAGAAGAACTGCACAGGTCAGTATAAACATGATGATGATGACGGTGATGGTGGTGATGAAGTTGAAGTTGATGATGATGACGACGATGATGATGGCGGTAGTGTTGTTGGTGATGATGATGATTATTTTAGGAGTGTGTGGTTTAACAAAAACTGTGAGACATTTGTGTATGTCATCAACCAGATGATTATGGTAATGTTCCCACATTAGGGTTCAAGTCCCTTGAGACATCATCATCTCATCTGATACATCTTGTATCTATTCATCCACGACTATCACTTGTTATTCATCACCATCCAAGCTCTCATCTATCCACCACTTCAGATTCCAATTTCTTGTGCACAATGGAAAACATAAGGGACTGCAACTTTGTCCAACCGGGACCCGAGATGGATCAACTGGATTGGGCGATCTTACCCGTTCGGATGACCCACATGCACGAATCAGGAGGTCCGCTTCACGATCACACGTTCAGGAGCACTGCAGGTCAGTTGAGAATTAAATCATTGAATGAATAATTATCGAACAATAATTTAATAATAGTCTTAGATCGTAATAACACTAACACTAATTAGTATATATAATAATAATAATATTAATAATAACAATAATAGTATCATTGGATTAGACTTAAGGTTGCTATATTTTCACTTCTGTTAATAATTCGGATTCAATTAAGATAATATAATTGCATGGTTAAGTTTGTAACGCTGTTTAACAATTTTTAACAATTTCTACATAAAGGACACGTTGCTTATTTCTCCACTGTCGGCCTCAACGCTTGGATGAAAGCCTACCTGGATATTCCTGTCTTCCTCTCTGAATCATCTGGGACTTCCGGATGCCTTCGGTTTCACTTGAGCATGATCTCGACCAGCAGTCTAACGGTGCGGGATATTTTTTGTCTTTTTTTATTCATTTATTTATCACTAAAATTTATTATTACTATACTGTATTTTTTTATAATAATAATCATTACAATCAACGTCAGCTTAATTATTATGATTTTGCAAAACTGGACGATACTTCTTAGAAGCAAATGAGATGACTTCTCTACAGAAAGCACTGAGTTTAAACACCTCTTCTTGTATCTGCCAATCCATCACCACCCTTCCAACCCAGCCTTAAAAACCATAATTTCATCCAATCAACAACGACACCCATTTTTTTCCAGGTGTTCATGAGCGTGCGAAGGTCGTTCACCCTTCGAGTTGTTTCTTTCGAGAGGCTGCAGCAGCAGGAATGGGTGGAGATCGAGATCCCCATCAACTATCAGATCGAGTCCATCACCTTCCAGGCTGAAATACTCGAGAGGCCCCACAGAGGCCCTGGTTACATTGCACTCGATGACATCTCCATTCAGAGGGGGCAGTGCAAGAATAAAGGTATGGTGTTATTCGTTAATTTTTAAATAAGTTTTTTTCCCTAACCAAGCGATGTTTGAGCAAGTGTCATTATAATATTTATTTAACAAGTTATCTTTGTAATAAGGAATTTATGGATTTATGATTTGCAATTGTGACACATTTACCATTACATCACCACTGCTTGCAATTTCTGTATGTTTTATAATAAATTACAATGATTAAAAAATCAATGATTTAATTATTTGCGAACCAGTGATTCCACCATTGGCCTGCCACAAGACAGGTGGCGGCAGCGAGTACATGTTCAAGTGCAGGGATGGATCGGGATGCATCAGCGACAACCTCGTCTGCGACATGCACGACAACTGTCGCGACGGAAGCGATGAGATGAACTGCGGTAGGGCATCACGGCTATCACTTGTTGTTTCTGTCCAACACTTTTACTGAGCATTAAATCGTATTGTAAATGTTATGTATTTGCTATTTTATTGCAACTAGTTATTAATAATACTAACTATTAGCTAATGCTTTATTTATAACTTATTATGTAGTCTGTTAAGCCTTAAATAGCTACTGGTAGCTTGTTGAACTTCAGATCACTTCAAATGCTTTGGCGGGGGTGGCAATCTTTCAATGATTTGTGACGGTCGACCGGACTGCTTCTTCGGGGATGACGAATCCAAGTGCGGTGAGTTTGGTGTTGATGATGGTGGTGGTGGTGATGATGATGATGAATCGGAATTTGATTACACCAACATGTTCGACGAAACTTTGAGACCAAGTCTGCGGTGATGGCACGAGTTCATCTGAGTCAGTGGATAACTGCAGTGGCTCACGAATAATTAATAATCGAATAGTAATTGATCTCCTCAGGTCCTTGTCCATCAGACACTCATTTTCAGTGCACATCGGGCAACGTCAGCTGCATTCCCGTCGGCAAGAGGTGCGACAACGTGGTTGATTGTGCTGATGGATCGGATGAAGACCACTGTGGTGAGTAATTGAGGACATTATTTGTCCCATGGTATTTAATAATAATAAAAGTTATTAAATATTAATAACCATTAAACCCAAGGTAATAATTATAATGATCGAAAAACTCTTAAACTGCCAGTCATTCAAAACCAAGAGGGCATCCTACAGGGATTCAGAGGCCTGGACTTCCATCCATTTTGTTCCAACCTCTGGAACAACTCGTGGAACGAGGAGGTGTGCCGAGAAGTTAACG
This sequence comes from Hirudo medicinalis, assembly GCA_011800805.1. Lineage (NCBI taxonomy): Eukaryota > Metazoa > Annelida > Clitellata > Hirudinida > Hirudinidae > Hirudo > Hirudo medicinalis. Next base: position 29,726 of record MPNW01000647.1, on the reverse strand, counting down.
GCGGATCGTCGTTCGAGTTGATATCGGTCTTCGAAGTCCTCGATGAATCTCTTCACTTCTTCCTGCCAGTCGATGCGTCGAGTGATCGGTTCGACCTCTCCAACTTTGACCTGAGTCGAGGTCGGCCGTGATTATGGCTGTTTTTTTCTCATGTTTTCTATTACAACATGTTATTATCCAAACAGCTGATCACTCTTAACTTTTATTTCAATGGTTGCCACACCAGTGCAGCTGTCCTCAGCTTAATTTGTTATTATTAATTATTTTCTAATTACTGTGAATTGTTTAAATTTACTTTTTTCCTTCAAAACAGATTGCCCAGCAGGAAGAGTGGTACATCTGGCTTGCATGCCTCGCGAGTGTGGCTTACCCACCGCTCAATATCTTCAAGACCCCATTACAATTGGGGGACAGATTTCTCAGCCCGGCCAGTGGCCCTTCATCGTGTCCATCCTCAGACGCTCCACCCATCTCTGCACGGGGGTTCTGATCCACGAATCGTGGGTGCTTACCGCTGCCCGGTGTTTCACGAGGAGCAGTTCTTCTCATCACATGACCTCGCCCTACCTCATGCCTGAGATTCATTATGTGAGGGCAGGATCCATCCTCAAGGAAGGGACGGACCCACTTGCTCAGGTTTGTCTTTAGATTGATTTCTAGTTATCGAGGACATGGATTATAATTTACAACCGTTCTCAATTACTGAGCAATTAATTAGTTAAGTAATAATCCACCTTCATTAGATATTTTTATCAATCATTCATTTCTCTCTGCAGGTCATCAAGGTCAAGAGAATTCACATCGATGCTTATTTTGATCATGTTTATTTCTATCCTGACATTGCATTGGTCGAGCTGGAGTTGCCACTAGCAACCAGCGATGTCGTGGGACCGGCCTGCCTCCCTGCCAGTCCCCTCGGGCCACTGCAGGATTGCTACCTGGTTGGATGGAATATCCTCAACACCACAGACGATGGTTTGTTTCATGTTTGTACCACTGAGAGAAGATAATGCTGCTCAGTATTGATGTGCGATGCCAAACGTTTCGATGCAGATGCAAAACTTGATCACCTGATGTTTGCCAACGTGGACCCCACACTTCGGGGTGAATGTCCTCACCCAGACTTCTTCTACCAGGGTCAAATCTGCCTCGGAAACTCTCCGGACGTCTTGGACAGATGTCATGTAAAGATTGATTGTTATCAAATCAATGATTATTATTTTTAAATTGTATTATATTAAGTTATTAATAATAATAATATTATTTCAGTTCATTGAACAAAATCTTCATTTCAGAGTGAAAGTGGTGGTCCATTGATGTGCAGGTCGTCGTCGGGGAGGTGGAGTGTCGTTGGTGTCATCGGAAGTCGAAACACGTTCCAGTCGTGCTCCTCCAACCCTCCTTGGTCCGTGTACACCGTCGTTCAGAACTTCATGGACTGGATTCCTCTCGTCATGATGTCATCTCACTAGCTCATTTTTCTCATGAGTTTCTCGATCATGTTAAGCGAAGCGACCTAACGACCCCACCCTCTCTGGCATTATCATCTCCTAGGTGGTTTTTAGGAATTTATTCTCACGAAAGCAAACAGTTGCGACCTGTTAACGTGGGTTTTATCGCATTTACAAACGTTTATCTGCTATTTATTTGCTATTTTTGAGAATTCATATTTTAATTTGTTTTTGATAATCAAGGCCTCTTGGTTGTTATTGTGGTGTTTGTAAGAAAGAAATCTGCCTTAACTTGTTGCCGGGCGACGGCACTTTGACTTTTGACTCTGTTTTCTTTCGTTTTTAAAGTCCGAAAAGTGGCAATCGTTAACCATTAGTCGCAAACATCAGTTACGAACAAAACTTTCGAATTAATGATGACACAATCCATCGTCCTGTGATATTAATTTAGTGTTGCATTCGTTTAGATTTAAACAGATTATGAAGTATTGGTGATGGTTGGGAGAGCAGGTTCAAGCACGAGTGGAATGGCAAAAATATTTTACAAATCGTTGTTAAGCTCGACGTGCGACTCGATGCCTTAAAATAGTTTTCGTGACCCTTGCGTTCGGACGTGAGGCCGAGGTCGTCCGTTCGTACGAAAGCGTCGAGACGAGTGAAAGTCGCGTGGACGGCGGCAGACGTTCAATGAAGCTTCCTCTTTGGGGTTTCGGAGTCGTCCTTGACAGCAAAAAAGATGAATGCCACAAGGACCACGTGGGCAGCAACAATAGCGACGATGGCAGAGTAGAAATAGCTGTTTGTTGCTGACATCCCAAGGACTGCTGAAAAAAGATGCAAAATCAGTCAGTCTATTGTTTATTCACAACTTATTTGTAATATTCCAAAAATTTGAACCTTCAAAAACTACTGCTTTGCTGAGGAAATACAGTCCAAGTGGGAGGAAAATCATTAGAGATGACAAGAAAAGGATCTTCCTGAAGATTTCCCATGGTGATTCTTGGACTCTGGTAGACAAAATAAACAATTAACATTAAGAAGTGACAATAAATTGAGTGAGTCACAATTTTGATTAATCATTATTAAGTGAAGCAGTTCTTCAAATGTATTAGGATTGCAGAATGAAATGACTTGTAAGTTAAAAGTGAATAACAAAGTGATTTAGTTGAACTTAATATTCAAACAATGTGTCTGCTAACAATACATTTAACAAAATTTGAACTAACGTCCGAAACGCCAACGGTTGTTGCTCGGAAGATCCCAACAAAACCGAAGATTCTTTCTTCTTAGAATCGAGATTTTCACCTAGAATTTTTGCCGAGTTCATTTTGCAGCCGAACTTCTCACAAAATCAATCAGATCTTTGTTTATCTTTTAATTTCGCCCGCATAGCAAGTCAGGTGATACGTGTATTTCCAGCTCAAACTGGATCAAAACTTAATTTGAAGTGTCTTTAGAATTATTAAAAGTTTTTTTTTAATTTTTAAAAGTGATTTTAAGCAAATAAAATTAATTTGTATGTGTATTCTATTAAATGTAATATAATAACTACAATATGTAGTTATTGCACTTAATTTGATTCCAATATTGGTTTTATTTTGTCATTGATTCCGACAGTTTTTTAAATTGAGACAACAGTGCATTAATATGTTTTTGACGATAGGTCTTATGAATAGGTAGTTTTACAAATTAACATGTAATTTTATTAATAATTAATAATATTGTTATGACCATCACCATCATCAACATCAAATAATGTTCACACCTTGCTCACATGGAAAATCAATTCAATCAGTACGAAGCACTCATTCAAAGTCGATTTTAATGAAAATTGTGTTGAGACCACCTCGACTTCTTTTCTCTAAAACTGATTTGCATTGGTGATAAGAGTTATTTTGCGTTGAGATTTGCTTGAAAATGAAAAATATATCTAATAATTACAAAATTAATTGATTACAAACTCTCTTAATTGTATTTCGGGGTGAGCTCTCCCATGTGACGGAGATGTGACATAGAGGGACAGTTGAATGAGTCAATTGATTTCCATTGTTCTTGTTAACTTATTCTTGTCAACTCCTTCACTCATTCGCTCAATAAACGATTCCAAATCTTGATTATGTGTTTTAGTTTTTCCTATGAAATTTATTTTCACATTTTGGTAAATTCAGTTTGTAGATTCACATCCACATTTATTAACATAATATAATTAATACAAAAGTAGTTAACATATGGCTCTGACTATAACAACTTTAAAAATACTTTAGGCTACATTTCCATTGATTGTAAACGATGACGTCCTTAAAAATTACATGGCGATCGCTTCACCTAGCTTCAGATATTAACAATAAGCATAATAATATTATAGAATAGTTAATGTTATAATTAATAACTTTTATATTATTATTATTAATAACTTAATAATTATTGTTATTATTATTATTAACGTAATAACAGTATTATTATAGGTATTAATAACACACAAACACATAATAATTCACTACTAATTATCCAAGTCTTAAAACCAACTATTTGATATGGTCAAGTGAACGAGTAGAAATTTGACACATTTCCAGCTAGGCATTTATGCATATCTCTCGTGTAACATGATATGTAACCGATGCCCCCACTCAGATATATAAGGGCAGGCGTGTTAGACATGCTGAGTGTTGCTGAGTAAGCATTTGGTTGAAAGTAGAGGTAGAGATTAGTTAATGTCTGATAATATCTGATTATTTATGTATATATTGAGATATAGGAAAAAATATACAAATGGAAGCAATAAACGTTATTTATTTATATTTATTTTGACGATTTATTTAATTATTTTATTAAAGACCGTTGCATAAGTAAGATGATTTGGACTTTATTCTGACGAGGGGTTGATGTGAATCTTAAGAAGTAACTTGAAGCATTCAAAGATGGCGTTTTTGCTTCAATCAAAATTTACGTTGGCAATCATTTTTCCAACAGAGACTAAAATGAACTTCATGTTGCCTTTGTTCATTCCTTTGGTCATCCTCAATGAGATCGGTGTTACTGTAAACAGTTATTGTAAGTCTCATTAGAATTTTAATTCATTAACATTAATATTAAATACGCCTACATATAGCTTAATAATTTATTAAATTATCGTTGAAATGTGATGCTAAATTATTTAAATTCCAACGAACCAGCCCCCGGATATTCCGACGTGGAGACCATCCTGACCTCAAGTGGATTGTCCTTTGCCAGCAAGAGCTTGATCGAAACCTTTTACAACCTATCTTCTTTGGGGAATTCTACTAAGGTCGAAGAGTTCACTTTCCGTTCGAAGAAGACAGGACTGGGAGCGCAGCTATCCAACCTGACCGTTTGTGAAATAAATTATAAATTGCATGTTTGAAATTATTTCAAACTGCAAGTAAATCGTCTTATATTACAGCGACTTGTTAAACTATTGCATTACTAGAATTTAAGTCCTACGTAAATTTAAATTAATTACGTTCTTAATTAAAATTAAAATCATTTTTTTAAGCAATGATAAATAATGAAAACCAGGTCCGTGATGCCAACGTCCCACAGCCTGTCCTTGCCGTAGTCCCCAACGAAGGCTTAAAGGTTGGGTTTAACAACGTGTCCTTTGGAATAGACTTCGACTGGAAAGATGTGCTCCAAAATGGAGTAAGGAACACTTTGGCAAGCAGTGGACGCTTTACCATTATGGCCGCGAAGGTTGATGTGGACTTCAGAATACAATTTTACGATGGAAAGCCAGACGTCAAGTGCACTGCTGTGATAAACGATCTCAAACCTTTGTCTGGAAACTTGGCATTTTATTAGTGAGTATTCTCTTACAATCAACTTGTTTTGTTAAAATTTGATTTTTCTATACTTTTGCAATAATTATTACTGAGACTTATTACTTTACTACTACAGTTCCATGTCGTCCGTCATCCTTACTGATCTGAAATATGCCATTTGTGAAGCAGCCATGGACTCATTGGACATATCCAAAATAAATAACTTCTTGAGCCTGGCAAGTGCGTTTGAGCCAGTCATCAAGAATAAAGACTCTAAAACTCGTTACGAGTTTGGAAAAGATTACATCAGAACCTTCAGCAATATTAGCCAAATGTCCAACTTACCGGTTTGAACAACAACCATTGATTTTTGATTTCATTGATTTAGTTATTGTTGTGTACAATTCAATTATAGAACTTAACCTGACCTTAACTAATTCAACATTATTACAATAATAATAAAAAATCATTTTAATCATCATTCAAGGTCAAGCCGATGTCGGTGCCCACAGACAAAATGATCGGGATTGCGATTTCAGAAAATGCCGTGAACAAGGTTCTGAGGACTTTTGACTGGCAAAAGAACAAACATCCTCATATCATCATATCTTGGGAGGCAAGTTTTAAATTGTTTTACATGAACACCTTTTTAAACCTTTTCGTAAAAGATTAATACATTACTTTACTTTGTATTTTATCATTATTAGGACCTGAATGATAACTTTGACCTTGGGTGGAAAGAAATAAACGCTCCAATTGCAATGGATCTTCACTTCCCTCGTCCACCAACCTGTTCCATGTCTCCTGCTGGTATTTTTTTAAACCTGCTCGGAAATGCAACGTTTGCATCCAGCATTTTTAGCATAGAACCCACTTCGAATCCCCTGTCTTTCGCCTTCAACTGCACACTAACTTTTACTGCCCGCCTTAGTCCAGATGGATCTAAAATTGAACTTCAAATGGAGGAGATTGCCCTATCGAACATGAAGCAGGACGGTGTGAACTTTGCCATCATCGAAGGCTTGCTGAAATCGATTCTCAAAGAACATCTAAATCCTCTGGTTTTCACGGAAGAGCTCACACTTGTGGATGGCTTGGTGCTCAAGAACCCCAAGATGACTCTCAGAGATGGTTATGTGGTCATTTCTTCGGATCTCGCCTGGACTCAAAGTGGCTAAAAAGAGGCTCAGAGGTTCTTCATTTACATCATTCAGTGCCCTAGTTAATTCACTTGACTAAATTGAAAAGGTTGAAATTGTCCTGGATTTATCATCAATTTGTTTGCACAAATTGAACCCAGTTCAAATATTTCGGTCTAAGTCACGCAAGCTCACTCTGAATTTGCTTAATCTGTTTAAACTTCTGAAACTTTTAAATAACTTTACTTGAATTTTTTGGCTCCTGGCAAATTGTATTAACTTATTTAAAGTCTAAACTTTATTAAGTTCTTTTGATTTGAAAGTTCACTTTGACAATTAGTTTGAAAGTTAAATGAACTTTGGCAACAAATGAATGATCAATTGAAATACTGAATAAAGCATTTCGAAACTCATATTTCTGATGATTTTAATTGAAAACTAACATCATTGAAAACTTTTAACAACAACAACAACAACAACAACACAACAATTCATGAACACTTAAGATGGATGGAAAAAACTTGGATGGAAGAATTTGTTCGGAAGTGGAAAAGTGAAAACTTGATCGCGGCAACTCCAAACAAAATAAATTTGATAAACTAAGCTCAACTAAAATGCAAACAAAAATTGAAAGAAAAAAAAACCTAAGTCTATAATAAATAATGATATTAAAAAATAATTATATTAAACAATGAAGATGTGGTCAAGGTCTAATAACTGGATTGGCATTTGAATGTAGTTCATTTATATAGCGCCATATGCATAGCGTCAGAGGCGCTTTTTGTTAACCATTTATAGTTATTTATTTTAAGATGGATTTGTTCGCGAAGATACTTTGAAACACTGCGCCCAAATTTGGCATGCCTTAAAATTGGTTCGATATGATAAGGTGGGTAACCGGACAACTGTACGCTTGACAATTAATTGACAATTACACACAGGACAATTGTCTTGTCACGGAGCCGATAACGTGTGAGGTGTTGGTTGTTGGCAACATCTGTCGATGACTGAACAAATCGATATTCAATTTGATTCACTTCGACCATCAAATGTCTTCAGTTACCCAAACTAACGATCAATCAATGCAATCGACCCTTCAAGGTTTTTTTTTTAATTCATTTGTCTGAAGAGGTCGACTGCACTCTGCAAGCTGCACTCACGTGCAGCCGTTGGTAGAATCCAAAACTCATTCAATCTCAAATATCCGGCTCTCCAACGTGATAGACTCCAACTTTGTCAAAAAAAAAAATCACTTATTTCAGTTAGTAACAGTTATAACATAATAATAATAATAATAATAATAATAATAATAATAATAATAATAATAATAATAATAATAATAATAATAATGTAGTAACATATTATATAGTATTACAGTAGGTCTTAACTTGCGCACGTTTGTGATATAATTTCGCTGATTTATTTAAAAATTAGTTTATTATGTTATAGTTATTAATTATAGTTATAAAAACTGTAATAATATAATAAATTTATAATTTTTAACTTATCAATTGTTTCGTTCGTAAGGGATCGTCATCAAAATAGAGAGCAAAATAAAAAAAAATTATATCCTTAAAATTATAATCTAAAGTTTTTCCACATCCTTTGGATGTCTTTGTCCCCTGTTATTTGTAACAGCGCTAGGTTGTAAATGCAAAAAGGAGGCAAAAACACGGAATAACAATCCTTCTTTGTCAATCAAGATCAGTGTTCTCATTTGATGGAAAAGCAAATTTATCATCTTTTCAGCATCGAGGAAATGCGAGTCGCCCGCAGCTGATGGCGAGCGCCATCATCGAAAACACCTGGAGTAGTGATATGTTTATCACATAACATTTTGCTGCATGGCAAAAGCCAACTGATAGGAAACAAATTTTGTCAGTTCTACATGGATTTCCAGGGTCAAGAGGTAGGGTCAGGGTTAGGGATAGAGATGGGGATAGGAATAGGATTAGGAATGGAATTAGGCACAAAAAGTCGCAGCCTGTGAGTTGGCTTTTGCCTTGGCCAACAAACACCCGGATGATCGTTGTCCCTTTAAGAATCTCTTCGCCTACTGCATCTTGAATATTGACTGCGAGTCTTGCATTATCATTTAACCATTGGTTTCTTCAGATATTAAAAAAACACAGTCCCGAAATGATTTTCTTCAAAGAAAACTGTTGCTAATTCAGAATTCACAAATAAAAGGCAGAATTTGACCAAGGATGAGTGCGCTTGTGTGAATCGGTTTTAGCACCTGTAGCCTTCATGATCCATCTTTTGTCGACTGAGAAGTAGGAAATAATGAACATTATCAATAATATTTTGTCATCAAGCAAGCAGAATGTAAATATAAATGCAAATTTCTCAAAAAAATGAGGCTCATTTGTATAGCGTCATATGCGTATCATCATAGGCGTAGTAGTAGTATTTTATTAATGTCCTCAGCATAACGTGATGAATAGGACAAGCATCACAGGCGTTTTTTTACCACCGAACGCAGAGAGCGCACCCTATTCAACTTAATCATAGAATGGTTTAAGACAACTTTGGCGTGAACAAATTATAGGATTGATAATAATTATTAATATTATTTAATAAGATAAGCTATCGTGAAATCAAATGACATGATAATCACAGTGACGAGTAAATAAATACATTTCTGATTAAAATTAACTTTGTATATTGTTTATATTTAGAAGAAAATTGTTATTTACGTAAAATATATTTATTAAATATGATTAAATATAAGCTATTATCTTATTAAGCAGAAGTGTTTAAATTTCAGTATGTTATTTGGCCTCAGAAGATTTTTATTTTTGAAATTATTATTCATTCGCAAGATGTCAGGATTGTTTGAATTCTGAAAAAATTCATTCGCAAGATGTCAGGATTGCTTGAGTTAGGCAAAAATATATTCAAATAACTAAACATTCATATTAAAAAAATATATCCAGTCATTAATAATAAATGTGGATTAATATTTTCTTGATATTAATATGTTATTAATTATAAATTATTTAGGCCAACCATCCATCCAGCTATTTATCCGTTAAATCATCTATTCATCCGTCCACCTATTAAACCATCCACCCATATATTAAATCATCACTCTTCCAAAACATCCATCCATCCATTCATCAACCCATTCATCCTCCAACCCACTCATCAATTAATCTTCATAAAATTATTATGTCGAAATTTTGATTGTTTTTAACCCCGTGATATCCACGCCAGGATATTTCACAGCCTTTTTTTGTTCAAACTTTGTGCAAGCTATTTTTTGTGTTTGATCAATAATTTTAAATAATCCGAAATCAGGATTTATTCCAGTATAAAAATCACAAGATTAATGATAATGCTGTAGACCAACGTCCGTTACATAACCAGAGAATCAGGACTGTGCCCACGCAACGGGATTCGAAACCTCGCTGCCATCATGGGTGGCGGAAATCATAACCACGTGATACTATTTGTTATTGTATTTATATAACATTACAAAATTTCCACTTTTTCGGATGTGAATCATATTCCATTATTTTCTGCAGTTTCTTGATTAATTTGTTCGGTTAAAGAACTTGTACTTGCTGCAGCTTATTGGTCAGTGGGGAAAGTTATATTAGAAGAAATAGTTGTGGTGTTGATTGACTTCCGAGGTATTTTTGCAGAAAATCCAGAATTATTGATTGGAAAGGAGGAGTTGGTATGACTGCTTTTAGTTGATGCTAGATAAGCAGCGCAGGTTTGACAACAGAATCGAGTTGGGTTTAGATGACAGACTGCAGGTGCAAGATCCGAGCAGCCAATGCCTTTGTCTCCATAGAGGCAATTGGCATCATATGGATTCTGCACAAGAGAACGACAAGTTTTGCAGCAAGTTACAGCGTAATAATTGTTGTAACAGTCTCTTGGTTCAAGGATGGGACAATCTTCTATGGTGTCTAGGCAAACTGTCAAATAAAGTATTGCAATGTAGAACATACTTACTGTAAAATGAGTGTAAAATCATTATTATTAATAATTTGATTAATATTTACGCAATTAAAGTTGATCAATAATTACAAACCTTCCTTCTCGCGGTACCTTAATCTGTATCCATCACATAGGGCACAGCAGCGATCTTTTACTTTTTGAATCATACAAGCGCTTATTTGTTTCACAAAATCAACGCAGTAGTGATCACGTTGAAAGTCCTCGAAAGGTGGAAATTTGACGTCACCATTAATACATTTTCCTGGTAAAATAACATTACACCAAGCTTTGAATAGAATGTCATCAGTTTTAAAATATTGTAATAAACGAAGGGGCTTAATTTATGCCGAGTTTATTGTTGGATTTTATTCAGCAAATATTCAGTTAATTAGTGGTATTACATGTAAATTCCACGCTTAAGCAATAATCCCGCTGCCAGTTATTGCTTAACGATCAGTTGCGTGATTATTCGCTGAATAGGAATGTTCTTCAATATCAAGTATTATTGTAGGCTTCTATAATTTCCAAGACGGCTGTTTGCGCAGTAATAATACGTCGATGCCGTGGAGCAAAAAGAGTGTATATAACGAAAACTAATTAAAAATAAACATAACTATAAAGTTTACCACTTCAGATGCTATGTTTACACTTTTAACAAAACCTTAGCTTACTTGGGGCTCTCGGAGCTCTAACGTCGGGTACACAGTTTCCTCTGAGACACCAAGCTTTATTTGCACAAGTGGTTCCATCCATTGCACTGATCTTTCCAAACTCTTCGCAGGCAGATCCATTGAAGCACCTTATTATCTGGCATATTTCTTTATCGTTTTGGATGCCCTTTATTTGAAGAGTGTAAGCATTTATTCGGCTCAATATTTTCATTTAAATATGTTTGGTTAAAATGTGCTCGCCAGTGCAAGCGTATAACTGAGAAAGATGTCTCCAACAAATGGCGAGCATATTTTAACAAAACATATCTTTAACTGCTTAAACATGTCGAATGAACCCAGTAATCACTGACAATCCCTGATCACGATTGTAAACAATTAACATTAACTATAGCAGTAAAATATTATGTTTAAAATTATGTGAACATTGCAGTTGCAAATTAAACATACTCCACAATAGTACGACTTTGGCCCATTCAACATTCTGCATTGGTCATCCGGTTCATAAATCTGTCCAGGATACAAATGCAAAAACATGTCCCTTTCACGACTTTCACGGTTGAAATCAGCTCCTCCATCTGCCAAGCAGTTGCTCTTGTTACTGTAACGGTCAAAAAATGAAATAATTAAATTAACATTAAATATCCATAGTTTTTTTTTTTTAAATGTCTTACTACATATTTTCTTAAGCTGCAGATGCAATCAATCCTACTAGGATCAACGGGCATCTACCTTAATAAATTTGAAGAAAAAAAAACCATGCAATCAATTTATAAATTACATTTGATGTTCACTCACCCGTCCAGTCTATTAACTGTGTCGTTCAAATAAGTAAGTGAGCATCTCGTGAATAGGAATAAGTTCTGAAACGTGTCAACTGATTGGAGATCACCATATGCTGCCATTATGAAGTTAACATCCGATTCGCAGTCATTCCCAACGCCATCGTGACGCATGCCTAGACTTTTAAAAATGACGGAATAATTTTTTAATTTATTGTTTTTTTTTTTTTACAATTTATTTCTCAGACAAACACAATCGTTCAAAAAAATCAAACATCGCCCAAATATTTAAAGTCATCCAATATGGCTCGGGATGCCTGATCACTTGACTGTGAAGTGAAAAATACTTAGTTATGACATTGAAATGGTTCTAATGTTAAACTCGCATTAAACATTTTGATATGTAGCTAGTACATCCCTGACGGCCATCGTTCTATGCTGCAATCTTGTTTAAGTTACATTCGAGTCTGTTATAGTCGCTTACGAATTTAAAGTTGCATACAAATTTCAAATGTTTCTTCTTAATGATAAATCGAGTAAGAACTCAGCAGGCTTCTTTCCTCCTGTTGATAATGGCATGGAAAGACATTGGTTGTCCACTAATTCATATTATCCACTTGTTTGATTCACCATTCAAACTGAGCTCTTTTTGTTTTGAGGCAGTGTCATGCCTTATTCTCTAACATCTTTTGGTAGATCTTGACTGAGAATAATCCCATTTAATGCTTAACTATTTTCAATTTAGAATCGTTGTCTAGAATTCACTTTTGCATTCCAATTTTCAAATTTATCTAAAATTGGTCTTGGTCTGTTTCTTTTCACTTTTCCACATTTTAGTAAGAGGATTTAGAAATTTAAGTTATGAGGAGAGATTTAGAAAAACTAAAATGACTACACTAGAAAAGAGACGCACTAGGGAAGACATGTATATGCATAGGGAAGACACACATAGAAATGTAATAAATAATTACTGGTAAAGTAGACCCAGGAAAGTTCTTTGAGGCTGCCAGATATGTAAGTACAAGATGTTTAATAAAGCAATATTGAGCTTTAGAAGTAGATTCTTTGGTGCCAGAGATTGAAAGCTCGAATAAGTTCAAGGCACAAACCAGAACAGCAGAAGAATTCAAGATTGGCTAGAATTTGAAGGCTATTAAATAAATTAAGCTAATTTAAGATTTGTCTGCCCTGTGTTTGAACTCTCAAACCTTTCATCGTTTGTTCAGATTACTAAATTAATTACTAAAATATTGAACTGATCAAAGCCTTATTTGGAATTGTTATGTAATTAATTTATTATTATCATTATCAAATCCAATAAAAAAAATTTCTCTGACTTACGCATGACCTACTTCATGGGTTGCAATGGCTACGGTTCCATGAATATCACTGTATTCGACGAGGCCAAAGGTTTGGGAAGTGCAAATCTCGAAAGAACTTGCTCTGCCATTTATTGTTCTATTAAAGGACTTCATTCCATAGCTGAAAATTCAGGTTTGAAGGGATATAGGTATGTATGAGTAATTTAAATTCTGTTAAGCCTTAAATACAGCTTCACCATTTATGTAGCCTAAAAGTTGAAGTAGTGGACGAATTAGGGGAATATATGTTTGCGCTAAAGTCATGGAACAAATGAGTATTTATTATTATAGCCATTAGTAACTAGTGTAACATTAACAAACTTTGTGAATAGAGCCAGGTAATCGTAATTCGGCAATTTAATTTTGTCATTCCCTTCTGCCTTTTCAGTTCGTTCCCATTTTCCCAGATTCTTCATAACTGACTCAACATCGATAGTACGAGAATCAATCTTTGACCTTTCATTTTCAATGAATGGTACGTCTTTGACGCTCTGAAGAGACGGTTAAGAAAACTCATTTGATTCAGTGACTACTAGATTGAATATTTGAATAAATTAATTTGATTAAAATACGGAAACCTTTCTCAAGTTTATAACACCACCAATATCATCATCACTATTATCAAGAACATCGCTTACTTCTGCAATCAGTGCCCCAGACCATTTGGTGGTGAACTCCAAACCTTCCATTTCTATGTTCTCGTAATTGCTTTTTACCTAACGACTGCTTGACAAGGTTCAAGGTTATTTTGCCTCTTTCAAGTTCAAGGTCAAATTGGATGGAATCAGGTAGCAACTTTGCATTGCTGTTCTTAGTGTGACTCCACCGCGTGTTCACTGCAATTATTTTCAACTTTAGTGTACAAAATGAAGAAAATATATAATTTTTGTGACAACATACATGTATATGACAAAATATGAAAACGTATAAAAAAAAGTTTCACCTTTTATTTCGGCTGAGGTCGATCGTTGAACACAAGCAACCAGTATCAGTAGTTGTATCGCTCTGAATTTCTAGAAATACCAATTTTGAGGGCATTAAATAAATTAATAACTTATCATTACTAACAAAAATCTACAGCATAACTTACCATTTTCCACTGTAGCACTTAAAGCTTGGAATTTCGTTATTGGTGAAGTAGCTCACGTGTTTATAAATAAGAAAGATTTTACAAGTTCATTGTTCTGAGACAACAAAGAAACAAAGAAGGCCGACAAAGTTTGTCAACAAAGCTGCCCACCTCTGCTAGGAGTTGCTCTGACCTGATCTACCGGTAGAATTCTTTCGGGATTGAGACTGCTTCATGGTCTACTAAGTGGTTCTATCCTGTTTACCTACCCATTGTTCTGTTTATCATATAAGTTTTGATAGTTGATGTGATACTGCGAATCAATTTACACCTTAAATTGTGCCAGGTTAAAACCATTAATTGCATGATCTTTTATAAAGTTTCTTCTCGAGATTTTTAAAGACGTTTGTCTCTTTTTGAGAATATCGTTAAAATCTGCTCCTATTTGGGTATTATATACTAATAACATACGCAATAGCCACATTTGATTTTATGAGGTTTACGAGAAATGAAGGGAACTTCATCAATAGTGAAAAGGTTGCCTTTTGGACTTAGAAACACCTTGTAAACAAATTATTTTCTAATTTTTTTGTTTTTCTCCCCAATGGACTTGAAGTTGCGGCCGTGTATCGCAGCCGGGTGAGATTTGGATTTACGCTCATTTTTGTCCAAATTATATTTTGATATTAAATTTAAATAGTATTATAATATTAGTATTTATTTGTAAATTAACGCCTGAACAAATTGTAGTGTAAAATTAAAAAATCATGTAATTTATTAAATTTAAATTTATTTAAATAATAAAATTTATTTTGAAATTTAGTAATTTTATTAATAAAATAAAAATAAAAAGCTTTGATCGCAGGCTATCTTCAACAGTTTAAAAAATAATAATAGCTAAGATTCAGATGCTTTAGAAGTTGCAGCCAGATCTGCTTTAGGGGCTTCAAAACTTCCACTTCAATTCATCACAACATCCGACATCACCATCTTGGATTTTGCTGAAATATTGGCGGAACTCTTTACCATGTGGTAATAGTATTACTGATTTTTATTCAGTAGTGGTCAACTAATTATTATTTACTGTTTATTGAAGGTCAAGATGGTCATTCATATCATAATTATTATAGTTAATAATTCATATCACAATTATTATAGTTAATAATTCATATCACAATTATTATAATTAATAATTCATATCACAATTATTATAGTTAATCATTCATATCATAATTATTATAATTAATAATTCATAT
>MPNW01000647.1:0-13037 GCA_011800805.1 Hirudo medicinalis | reverse complement strand
TATCATAATTATTATAGTTAATCATTCATATCATAATTATTATAGTTAATCATTCATATCATAATTATTATAGTTAATCATTCATATCATAATTATTATAGATAATCATTCATATCACAATTATTATAGTTAATCATTCATATCATAATTATTATAGTTAATCATTCATATCACAATTATTATAATTAATAATTCATATCATAATTATTATAGTTAATCATTAAATTAATTATTATTTATTGTTGATCAAATATGCTAATTATTATTTGGTGGTCAAGACGGCCAATTGTTATTATTAATTATTATAACAACTATTACTAATTATTGTTTATTAATGTTCAAGTGCAGGGATGGATCGGGATGCATCAGCGACAACCTCGTCTGAGACATGCACGACAACTGTCGCGACGGAAGCGATGAGATGAACTGCGGTAGGACATCACGACTATCACTTGTTGTTTCTGTCCAACACTTTTACTGAGCATTAAATCATATTTTTAATTGTAAATGTTATGCATTTGCTATTTTATTGCAACTAGTTATTAATAATACTAACTATTAGCTAATGTTTTATTTATGACCAGTCTATCGGTAACTAATAATTTGCTTAGTAATTTAGTTAAGTAGTAGCACAAGAAATAGCTTACAAGACAATTGGATGCCACGATAAGGTTTATTCAATTTGGAACTCAAATTCCCAATCTAAGCAAAGTTCGAAGTTTATGAATTTGGAATCAAATCAACAAAATGTTCATTTACGATAACCAATAAATCAGTTATCGATTTCCACAAACTGGACTTAATGATCCTGCAAGGAACCTTGCCTTGGACTCGAGATTTGTCTTACCATCCATCGAACTCGATGTCGTCGCAGGACGAAGACTGCAGCTCGTAAGTGGTCGAAGATGGTCGAAGAAAGACGTGGAACTTGCAGATTCTTCTCTGAAAGTGTTAAATTTTTATGATTTTAATTAACGAATATTAAGCGTTTGAATTCTTACAGGTGGGCTGTGAATTTGTTATTCAAGTTATTTAAAAATTGAAGTTATTGCCTGACCAAGTTATTAATGTTGATGAATAAGAAAATATAATATAATATGATATGATATAATATGATCGTGGAATGCGTAAGAATACAATAATACTGAAATAAAACTGACAACGAAGAAGTCACAGAGGAGTGGCATTTCAACGTCGTCGTCCTCTTCACATTCGTCGATCACCAACTTCAGGATGAACTTCTTGTCTTGCAGCTTCAAATTTTTAATATACTACATTGACTACAATTTCAATTGTCAATTAAGTGTCAATAAATATATTTATTATTTTGCAATTAATCTAAATCTATTAATGAAATTAATCTTAATTCGGATTCAATTCAGATTTAAATTATTATAATTAATATGATTTAATTCATCATGAGGTAAGATTTAGATCGCAAAGTTCCATACTAACGTGCGCAACGGCCTCCTTGACCTTCACCAACTTCACGACCTTGGTTGACCCTGCCTTGTAAATCGCCAGTGCCTTCTTGGTAGCTTCCAGAACCTCGGCAGAACTTGGGTCCCTGACGACCCACGGACCACAGACGCCGGCCACGATGTTCCTCAGGTACCCCCAGAGCTGTCCTTTTAGGATGAAGTTGCAGTTCGTGATCTGAAAATTTTTGTTTTTAAGATTGGTGACCAATGCGATGATTTTTTTAATGAAATATGTTTATTTATTACTTGTTCGCACGGGTTTCTCCCTCTCATTGGGTCGAAATCTCCCCTACAATCGAAGAATTTCACCTCCATGCTCAAGTTGAACTCCACCCCGTGTAGGATCTTCCAAGAAATCAAAATTAAATTAAATTTACAAAAAAAAATCATTTTTAATATCTTAAAATCATTTTTAATATCTTAAATGTTATTTTTTGACTAAATTTTCCGATTAATTCCCATTCGATAATAATAGATAATGAATCTTATAATCTAAAATCTTAAATACTCATTAAAAAATAAACTATTTAATAAATCACCTGACAACAAATTATACTTTTTATTATACAAACAAATTATATAATCAAGTTTTAATTAAAGCAATTGCACAAACAAGCAATTAAATACAAGTATGAAAATGATTCTCACATCCAGTCTGAAATTTGCCTCTGAAACTGTCTGGAGTCTGTACGAACTGTTGAAGAGCCTCGCGGACTTTTGGGCGACCCTTGACACGTCTCGGTTGACTGGATTGATGGGGATCCAAGCCCCGCGGTTCTCCAGCAGAAGTTCTTCATCCTTCATGTCCACGTAACCAGGGCAAAAGGAATGGGTCAGCTCTCTCGTCAGCGTCCATGGTTGAGTGAACAATTGGAAGAAGCAGATGGCAGTCTGATCCGATAAATTTAATCACTGCTTAGAGGAAGTAGTTTTAGAGCAGCCTTTACAAACTATTTAGACGCTAATTATTTTTAGGTTTCAGATAAAATTAAAACTTTTTAAGAACCATAAAATTGGAAAAAGAAGAAGGAATCACAATTAATTAAGTAGAACTGAATTCAATCAATTCATTCAATCAATCAATTCAATCAATTCAATCAATCAATTCATTCAATTCAGTCAATTCAATAAATTCATTCAATCCATTCAAGTTATTTTGACATATTATCCCTGACACGAATGGTAACCTTGACAGGGGTGCATTCAATGACCGGTTGGACCACGACCTCCTCCTCATCCTGTGCCAATTTCTTTTCAGCACACCTGCAGAGGTTCATTTGCACCACCAGTCTGTAACTCTTTCCAGACGTTACCTGATTTTATATTACTTTCTTAAAAAAATAAATGCTGTGATTTTATTTAGTTATTTAGTTATTTATTATTATTTATTATTTTATTATTTATTTATTTTATTTATCTAAATTCCATTCGTAAATAATACGTGATTTATTCATTAAGAGCATTTGTATAGCGCTAATTCGCCAGATTATTAAATGCAATAATAGCTGTAAATACAAATTATCTTAGTGGATACTGATGTGGGCTAATAAGTGGCCATGATTATTAAGTTGAATAAACTTATTGGTGGCCAACAACCAAATGAATTGCAAAAATAAACAACAAATTAACTAAAAGCTTCACAATCCAAATTTAATTCCAAAGAGACCAAAAATATTACAAATTCCTCCAAGGAAATTAAATATTAAATATAGTAAATGAGAAAAAAACTAAAATATAACGTAAAATAGAAATTACAAAAACTAAAACGTAAAACAAAAATATTTGACTAAAAAAAAAACTAACTCACTTTTAAACTCCCCAAACTACAGTCTCAAATCCCCTACCTGAACGTATCCATCCAGAATTTTCGAGAGCTTGGCAGTGTAGTCCAAAGTGTCGTCGTACATCTGAAGGACTCTGTTGGCGAGATCCACGATTTCAGCTGAACTCGTGTCCACCTTCTTCCACCCGAGCAGCCCTTGGCTGTCCACCAGGGCCAGGGCGAACGGGAAGAGAGAAAAGAACCAAGTTACCTTCGACATGTTTGCAAGCATTCCTCTGATTTCTCGGGCCGGCAATATTTATACTCGCATCGATCCTAACTTCGGATCGAGAAATCTAATGTAAGACTGACAGTCCGACGGCTACTCTTTGCAAGCGGCTGCCCTTTTGAACTTTTGTCTTCTTGAGAGTTCGTTTGACGTAACAAATTATCGCTTATTTTTGTCACGTTTTCTGAAATAATGTGAACTGATGAATTCTAGTCGCATTTCATTCATCGAAAATGATGATGATGATGATGTTGATGATGATGGTGATGATAATGATGATGATGATGATGGTGATGATGATGATGACGGTAATGATGACGGTAATGATGGAGATGCTGATAGTGATAGTGATGATGGTAATGATAGTGATATAATGCGGGGTATGGTGGCTAATGAATCGATTTTTCACTCCTTTCAGCGAGAAATTGATTTTTAATTTTCAAAGTGCATTTTTATCGACTCCCATCTTGAGCAAAACAAACTTATGAATCGTCGTCATCGTCGTCATCATCGTCATCATCATCGTCATCATC
The DNA here is from genome assembly GCA_011800805.1 of Hirudo medicinalis. Classification (NCBI taxonomy): domain Eukaryota; kingdom Metazoa; phylum Annelida; class Clitellata; order Hirudinida; family Hirudinidae; genus Hirudo; species Hirudo medicinalis. Next base: position 8,972 of record MPNW01000647.1, on the reverse strand, counting down.
ATCATCATCATCATCATCATCATCATCATCATCATCGTCGTCGTCGTCGTCATCGTCGTCGTCATCATCATCATCATCATCATCATCATCATCAACATCATCACCATCACCATCATCATTATCCTCATCATCATCATCATCATCATCATCATCATCGTCGTCGTCGTCATCATCGTCATCATAATCATGCCAGTGGCACAACAGCTCTTCTCCATAAACCAAATAAAGCCTTGCTGATTCGTGTTCGTCCAACAACAACAACGATAGACTCTGTTGTTGTTGTCATTACTGTAACCATCATCATCATCATCATCATCATCAATTAATTAATGTCTTAATTACAATATTTACGTTGGGCTGATTATATTTTTATTTCATCATGTCTTAGATCACTCCACCTCCGATGCATCTTTGTTGTTCCGGTAATTATTAAAAAAATTATTTTCTCGTCATCATCATCATCATCATCATCGCCATTGTCGTCGACATCATCACCGTCATCGTCATCATCAAGGCTCACCTGTGAACACACCTGGATGAGTCACTTTCGGGTCGATCGACATCATCACGTGTTCCGTGTGGATAAATTCCTCCACTCACCTCATCAACATCGACGCCCTCAAGAATGAAAGCAGACGAAAAATCCGAGTGCAATGTATGGACAACATCGCAATGAGCGCATCACCTGTTGGAACACCTGAACACTATTTACGACTACACTGTGTTTAATATTTCTTTTAATAGCAATTAGGTGTTATCACGATCATGATCATCACCATAATCATCATCATCATCATCATCATCATCATCATCATCACCGTCATCGTCGTCATCCTCATCCTCATCATCGTCGTCGTCGTCGTCATCATCATCAGTCCTTGGAGTTCCAGAAATAAGCGCATGTTAAACATAAGTATATTCCAATAAGTGAATTATTTAATTAACGAAAACCTTTATTCCACGTTGAATCAAGTTTGAACAAAATTGCATCCAAGTCCAATGGAATCTCACAGATTTTGTGAGCATTTTTATTGATCTTCATGAAAACAATGCAACCCTGAGATAGGGCAAAGTGACTCGAAATTTCTACTCAATCCAAACTTGTAACAGAATGTCCTTACTGTTAAACTTGTTTATTATCGCGAATTACCGCACGATTGAAAAGGAAATATTTTAATTTAAAATTTGTAAATGAAATTTAAAAAAAAAAAACTTGGAGAAAATCGGCACAAAAAAATTACGAAGAATTGTTCCAGAATAATATCCAGAATGTTTAATTTTGGAACAATCCTGAGAATTGAATTTTGAATTGTCAAAACTTATCTTTCATTAGCAAAAGTAACATCCTCTTCACCACCACCACCATCATCATCATCGTCATCGTCATCATCATCATCATCATCATCATCATCATCGTCGTCGTCGTCGTCGTCATCATCATCGTCATCATCATCATCGTCATCGTCATCGTCATCATCATCGTCATCGTCATCATCGTCATCATCATCATCGTCATCGCCATCATCGTCATCATCAGCATCCCCGAAAGATGGCATGTCAAATCATTTTACACTTCCATTCTTCATTACTGTTGGCGGGCATTGGAGCCACATTTCAGTGCCGTCGAGGGCCACACCCCCTACATCGTAGTACTCAAAATTATGTCCGACGGAGTTGAGGTTGGTGACCCCGCACCTCGGGACGTTCGACGGACCGAACCACCAGCCGCACTTGTAAAGGACAGCGCAATTTTGGTCGGGGTCAAAATCGACGTCACGGTCGAAAGTCGAGAAATTTGCTCCAACCCTTCCCGCGAGGATGTTAGAGGAGAAGTTGCTGATGCCTGCTGAGAAGGTCAGAGAGATGAATCTGAAGTTTTCTTCTGGAAGAAGGAAAAAGAATTTCAAAATTTAAATTATTATGTTGTGTTTAATTATTGAGTTATTTAGTTATTATTGTTAAGTTATTACTATTAAGTTATTGTTAATAAGTAATGTTATTAAGTTGTTATTATTATTATTAGTTAGTGCTTTTGCTGTTAATATTAATGTGTAATATTTTTACATAATTTTGTAATAATATTTCTAAATGACATTGTATGATAAGTATTTGTGATTATTCATAACACAAATATCGATTACATTGTTTATTTAATTGATTATTAATTATTTGCAAAACAAAACATTATTATTATTATTAAATATACTAATTATTCAAACTTACATTAAACATTAACATCCATTCCTAATTATTTCACTCGATCGATTTCAAAACGCACCCTCGGATCCGATCTGAAAGGGATCATAATAAAGGTAGTAGCGACTGTCCACCATGACTGGAGCCAACACAATCAGAAGGCGACACTTTTCAGATTTCGTGAGTTTGTAGACGACTTCGTTCCCAAGCCAGTAGCATCCAGCCAAGCAGCTGAATCCGTTCTTGAACATTTCCCAGGTTCTGTTGAATGGGTTAGCCCTGGATTGTCCAGCTGTGCTTTGGGATTGCATCAGGACCTCCGACCAGCCTGGTTGAAATGTTAGCTTTTTCTTAATAGTAATAGTAACAGTAATAACAGTAATAGTAATAGTAATATTAGTAATAATAATAATAATAATGGTAATAATAGTAATTATCTTTATCATCGTTGTTCTCTTTCAAATTAAATTTTAACAAATGAAAAAAGGTATAATCTAAAAATATCATTCAATCAATCAATGAATGATGTTTTAAATACATAAAAGAATTTAATATAAATTTATGTTATCATGATTAATAAATAACATAAATGTTAAATAATTAATTAATTAATTACAAAATAAAATAATAAATCAATTATGTCATTATTATTAATAATAATAAATAAAGCTCCACTTTATCAAATCATTTGAACGAATTTAAAAGAGTTTCAAGGCCGTTTGATTCCAAGGTCAAGTCAGTCACCCAGTGTTTGTTCATTCTTATACTTTTCAAACAACTCTACTCCAACAACAACAACAAACAACAACAACAAACAATTGGCTCCTTGGAGACTGCAATTGATTTATTTTCCATTGTTTGATATAATTTTTTAATAATAACTGTCATTATAAGTTGGTTTATACATTTTTATTGCTTATTATTATTATTATTATTATCATTATTACTATTACTGTTGTTGTAATTATTAATATTATTACTGTTTTTGTTGTTATTATTATTGATTTTTGTTGTTATTGTTACTATTATTGTTATTATTGTTATTGTTATTATTATTATTTTATTATTATTAATATTATTAATATTATTGTTGTTGTTGTTGTTGTTTTTTTTTTGTTTCCCGAGTCAGACAATTACTTTGCAAAAACGTCTTTGTCATATGGAGAGAGTAAGAATCCTCTTGAATACGGAGTTTGTTGAATAGAATTAATTCGAAAGATTTATGACATCAATTTATTGAAAAGTATAAAATTACAAGAAATAAAATAATTATAAATATACATTTATAATAACAATAATAATAAAAAATATATAATTTAATAACATAATTTAATCTCCAATAATATATATCATAAATATTTATCAAAAATTTGTTTCTGACAACAAACATATTTAATATTCCCAATCACTTAGAGTCTATAAATTCTATTTATTATTAAAGTTTATCACTAAAGATGAAGATGGTTTTCCTGTTTCAGTCACAAGCAATTGAAGACGATGAAATAATTGAAATGATGAAATCGAAATTGAAATTGAAACTGAAACCTGTTTTTGTGGAATCTCCCGGTCGATGCATCACGTTCTGCTCCCATAATTCTTTTGGAGGCTGAAATTCCGAAATAACTTGACGCAATTAAGTGTCTGTTTGTTCTAAACACACACACACACACACACATACACACACACACTCACACACACACACACACACACACACAATAATTTTTGCGATGTAAATCGATTTACACTTTACTCTTGCTTCCTCAGTTAAGGCTTCGTATTTGAATTTATATCCGATCTTTTGATTTCTTAATGCGCTTTTTAATCGCTCTATCATTAAGCTATTCGCTCAAACGCCCCTATCCAAGGGCGCACCCTGGTGGTGGGAGCTGGGCTGCGAACACGACACATTACACTGTTGCTATCACCCTCGCATGCAGGAACGCAACCCATTCGGCCAACCTGCACGCTCGCAAACCTTGTTTTTGTCGTGATAGTAGGAGCACTTCTCTGCTTTCCTCAGCAACAAGATGCGACAAGATCTCCCGACAAACAATTCACAAATCACTGACGGAGCATCTCCACGAATGTTAAAACTCCTGCATTCATGTCTTGTGAAACACTCCAACGAGCAGTTGGTTGAGGATTGAGTTGCCAGACTCAGGTTGATGCAGAGTTTCGAGACAGGGATGACTGACCTTTTAGGTGGAATTAGAAAATTTAGAAATGATTTAAAATTGTTATCGGTTATGTTTTATTATGTTTTATTACGTTCTATTACGTTTTATTATGTATTATTATGTTTTACCATGTTTTATTTTGTATTATTATGTTTTATTGGATGTTACTTATTGATGATGATTATAAAAATGAATGAATTGAATAATTTTAATTTGACATTCATTTAAAAATAAAATCAGATTAAAATCGAGAAAAATTAAAAATTCACCACCCACCCACAGGTAATTTTTCCATTGCTTCCATCAATCAAGGGCAGGTAAGTCACGAAGTTTTCGTCAACGGATTGTGAAATCAACATGTCGCCCATTGCAAACAATATGGCGGCAACTATTTTGCAAGATTTTGTGATCATGACTTTCAATAAACGAGAAATATTTGATTGATAACAAATAAGATTTGAAATCAGGAGGGTCTCTTCTGAGAGGCGATAGAGATCACTTAACCTGATCGATTATTTATTGCTTAACTAAGTCACGATCCAATTAATTAATGATCTGATGAACTTATCAGTTATAAATCTGATAATTTTTTAATTAACTCGAAAGAAGCATTGATTAGCGAACCGATTTCACCAGCTGAAAACACTTAGCAGAGCAGAATGGGTGAATCACCTCCTGTTATAGCACCTCCGCTAAATGCATTTGGACGCAATGAACCTACCTGAAATTGCAAAAAATAAAAAATAAAAAAACAACATAAAAAGCTGTTCTTTCCTCAGTTTTTTGTGATGTCACCTGTTCGCGAAGATGTCAGGAACATTAACTGCAGAAAAGGATTTCACAGTCTTGAAGAAAGAAGATTACAAAGAGAAAGCTTTCAAGAAATGGCTTGGGAATTAAATTCTTTACGAAGTTAATTATTTTCCTCATAATGCGGCAAGACGGTAATTCATATCGAATTCACCATTCATTTATGACAATTTAAATTCTATAATAATAATAATAATAGTAATTCATCACCATCTCGTCAGTAATTCGCGAACAAATCAGAGATTGCATGCCGCCCACAATCCCGAATAAGAATAGGAATTGGTCTTTTGTACTTCCAAATTGTCTCCTTCGATGGAAACATGGAATAGTTTCCAATGTTTTCCAAACATCAGCAACTAATACATCGATTGCTCCCAAACTCATCGTGTAACAGTGATAACTGCCGCTTGACACGAAAATATTTTCGCATTTTCATTAATTCGTACTTTATACTTCTGTTTTTGTCATTAATTAATTAATTCCGTGTTATTTTTACATCTTATTGTCACAACGTCCATGTTTGCAATTAGGACTTTACGCTGAGGTGATACTAAGTTGAAACAAGTTAATACAATTAACAATAATTATTTTAAACATCACATGTTTGTTTGTTTGTTTCTTCAATTCTTGCAAAATTCATGACAATTACACTTTTCTGACGGATCGTTCGATTGACCTGCTCTCAATTAATTTTTGAGCAATTTAGAATTCTTCATTTATTTGGAAAACAATGCAAGCTTACAAGTAAGTTGAAAAAAATGTAGCCTACTACAGTAACGATTATTACAACTAACATGATATTATGTAACACTTAATTAGTTAAATGGTTACGTAATTACTTGATCAATTGGGCGACAAACATTACATTACACAACGTGCTATAACAATAATAATAATAATAATAATAATAATAATAACAATAATAATAATAATAATAACAATAATAATAATAATAATAATAATAATAATAATAATAATAACAATAATAATAATAATAATAATATTTAATTTATAATAGTAATAATAATAATAATGGATCAGTGTTTTTTCAACCACTAAGAAGTGACATCTATATATTATTCGTCCTTTAGAAACACCTCGAACAGGAGACGATTTTAAGAAATAAACGTGTTTCAACCTCGGGGATTACTTTGCCATGTCCGGAAAGTCCGTAATTTTTATTCCCCTACTAGGGCTTGACCAGAGGCAGCAAATAAACATCGGGTGGGAAAAGGGGAGCGTCTTTCCTGCCAGTCAGCCCACGATTTGAAACAGACTTCTAAACAGACAGATTTGAAGATTTCTAGCGGAATTATAATCTCAGCCTCATTTTGGATAGCAAAGGCAAACAAACTAATAAGCAGATTTATATTATTGAAAGAATATTCCAACAAGCAGAATAGGCCGTAGCCCCACACCATATTATAGTTGTATAATTAAATAAATAAATAAACCTATATTGTTTGAGAGCGAATTGGGAGACACTACTTTTTGTTGCTGTTTGATGCTCCAAATGATGATGGTAGTTACATTTTGGACTTCATTTTGGTTGTGTGATCAGTCTAATCACGAGATGTTGTCAGTAGAATTTTGATGTTTGGTTTTATCATTTTATCAATAGTTATTATTCACGTTTCGTTGATAGACAACATTGCTATTAAATATTGTGTTCAAAAATTGCATTACAATGTTTTTTTTTTATGAAGCATTTCAATGTCAAATACATGTTCAATGTAAGTTATTTATAATTATTATAAATAATATTATTTAAAGTTACCATATTACAATATAATTATTCTGGTAATTATCATAACGTAAAATAAGTCATTTCACAAGAACTGTACAAAAATACCGCTGACACTGACACTGGTAAGCTCAAGTAAGATTATTGTCTGTGTAAAACAAAGTACAATAGAACAAGCAGTCATTTTTTTTTGACACCTTGGACAAATAGCATGGTGGTTAATAATAGTAATAATAAACTAATCACTCGACTAATTACTGTGCGTCGTTAGACGTGTTGGACGTTTGGCTTTCGTTTGTGTTTTTCTGGGTGTTGACTGGATTTATCTAATTACTTTTAGTATCGTTGGATTTGTTTTCAATTGGGCTGTCGAACTGTATAATTTGTTGGTTAAAATTCGTTCGCTGTTACGTTCCTTTTCCATAACTTGTTTCGACGTGGTTGTGGACCGAGGTACATCTCAGGTAAACAGTCACCCCTGGTGCAAAGTTTCGATAACATCTCTCTCTTTCAATCTCTTACTCATGCCGGTTTACTCGTCAACCGAACTGTACTCTTACAATCTGGGTCGGATGTTCATCAAAAGAGAATGGAGAAAAGTGTTGTTCTGGCTTCATCTCTGGCTGCCGACGTCTGCTTTTCATCTGTCAATGCACATTGTCTCCCTTGGGCGTCACTCAAGATGTCCTAATGATAGGGTTATAAATTCCAGAGCTTCATCTGACAGCAATACTATCGAGGCATCTAACGAATTTATTACATTTGGATGTCTCAACATACCATCCATTACCAGCAACTTTGAAGTGCTCACAGAAAATATGTCATAAAAGACAAGAAAATAGACATTTTGTCTTTGACTGAGACGTGGCATGATGAGGGATCTGTTGCTTTCTTCCAACTGCGTCGGCAGGGATTTACAGTTATTGATTGCCCACGTCCTCGTGTTGGGTCTGCTCAGAGTTCTAATCATGGGGGTGTTGCAGTCATCTCAACATCTATTCAGCTACGTCTCCTAAATATTGACTTCAAATCAACCACCTTCGAATATCTTGCTACCCAGGTTTATCTGCGTTCAAAATGCATCAATCTATTGACTAGCTATAGTACTGGTCCTATGCGAAAGCAGTTCTTCTCCGAGTTATCTGAGCTCTTGAGCAGGTTTGTCATCAACTCCTCGGTGTTATTCATTGCTGGTGACCTCAACATACATCTTGAACGACATGATGACCCCAACAATGTAACCCTCAGAGGTATCCTGTCTTCACTGGGTCTGGGGCTTAGGGTTGACGGACCGACACATGATCTCGGTGGAACCCTTGTTGTCCTCCAAGAAGAAAACTGCCATCAATACGTTGTTGTTGAGAGAGTGGACACTGGTCTTTCTGATCATCGGCTTCTCCTCTGGAACACAACTTTTCCACGCACATGTCCCCCAGTGAACTCTTGTCATGTTCGCGGATGGAGGCGCCTGGATATGACCAAATTAATTCAACAACTCAGTTTATCACTCCTCTGTGGCGACCCAGGGTCCTTCCCTGATGACGTCGACGAAATGGTGGATCTCTACAATTCAACCCTTGTGGATGTGGTCAACTCGCTTCTTCCAAATACCACATCTCACCCTTACAGGTACAAGCAACCTTGGTTTGATGTTGGGTGCAGGCGGGAGAAGCGACATCTTACAAGACTCAGAAGAGTTACGACGGGTCAGCTGCTCAAGACTGCAACTCGTTCATATTTAAGGTTTCTGCGATCAAAACGTCGAGCCTATTATACAGAGCGAATTTGGAGACCTGACAGACCTGAGAGACGCTGGAAACCTATAAAGGAAGCCAGTGGTTTGGGGCGAAACCCTCAGAGATCGGTCACACCTTCTCCCAAAGATTATTCAAGCTATCTTAATGATAAATTAAGGGGAATATGTGAGTCAACTGCTGGGGCTCCTCCTCCTGGATTTTCCACTTTAATTGACATAGAACTCAACCAACTTCATCCAACTTCTGTTGATGAGGTGGTGATGCTGATCCATTCACTTCCTAATAAAC
>MPNW01000646.1:16870-53452 GCA_011800805.1 Hirudo medicinalis | reverse complement strand
TAATGGTAATTAATTAGTACATTTTCTCGACAACAACAACAACAACAACAACAACAACAACAACAACAACAACAACAACAACAATAATAACAACAATAATATCAATAATATCATTAATATTAATGATAATATTAACACAAAATTTTTCTTATACGTTCCAAAACGCTGGTCGTAGTCATCATCATTGTCATCATCATTGTCATCATCATCGTCATCAGCATCGTCATCATCATCGTCATCGTCATCAGCATCATAACCATCATTACCATGATTATCATCGTCGTAACTGTACCAAAATTGTACATTATTGCATGTTCAACGTAATCATCACCATCACCATCACCATCATCATCATCATCATCATTTCCATGCGGATGGAAAGATAGTTAAAATGAAAGGATGAAGAGATCGTATGAAGGCTCTTTTTACAAAGTCCACGAAGTTTACAGTCTTTACAAAGTAAACATTACATTGTAAGTCTCTCACTAGTGACGAAGAGTTAAGTCTTTGTAACTGAAGAGGATGAGGATGCTAATTATAACCAAAACAATGAGTTATAAATATCCTACTGCCTGAGAGACTGAGTTTTTAATAGCCGGGCTGGGTTGACAAAGGTGGTGTCATCCGCAAACAGTGGGTCGAAGTCTTGTGTTGTTGTTGTTGTTGTTGTTGAAGTGAATGGTGTTTTTGTTGTTGTTGTTGTTGTTATTGTTGTTGTTTCTAAAGCAACTTCTGTTGTTGGTGTTGTTGAGGTAATTGATCGGTTGAACCACATCCGGTTGAAGCCGCTTCAACCAGTGACCTCACGAGCTACTCTCAAACGACGAGATCAACCGTTTATTTTCAATCACCGGTTACAATCAAAGCTCTTGTAATCATCAGAAGTGTTGGCAATAGGATTTGAATGAGTCAAATTCACAGGTCACGATAGGTTACCTGGATCCAACTGAGGTGAAGACGTGAGGTCAATTGCGGCTAATCCACACGTTGATTGATTCATTGGTTGACGGCTTGGATGGGACAGGTGCTTGGTTGTTTGATTGGTTACTGGTAACCATGGCAATTGTTTAAGTTTGAGTAACAGCTTAGATGACTAGGACACGCATGTGACAGATGCAAGCTGCAAGCGAAACAATTGCTCATCGAATTGAATTGCAGCCGCCATCGACGTCGTCGTCGTCGTCATCATCATCATCATCATCGTCGTCGTCGTCGTCATCATCATCATCATCGTCGTCGTCATCATCATCATCATCATCATCATCATCACCGCCACCGCCGCCACCATCATCATCATCATCATCACCACCGCCACCACCATCATCATCATCATCAAACTTCGGCTTCAATGTTCCAGTGTTTCATTTTCGAACAGCGATTCAGTTCCGAGCAGACGAACGAGGAGCATTGGCGCCAATTAGTAACCATGGCAACGCCTAATGGTGAGTCGGAATTTCCCTCTCGGTGCTTAATTTTTTCGAATTATCCATTAAGTCGATTTGCATCATCTCTTCTAGGAGGAACTCGGATCATCATCATCGTCGTCGTCGTCATCATCATCGTCATCACCGTCATCATCGTCGTCGGCGTCGCCGTCATCATCTTCAACATAGGCATCATCATCATCATCATCATCATCACCGTCATCATCATCACCGTCGTCGTCGGCGTCATCATCATCATCACTGTCATCATCATCATCATCATCACCGTCATCATCATCACAACCATCGTCGTCGACGTCGTCATCACCTTCATCTTCGTATCCATCACAATGTTCACCAGTTGGTCTAAATCGACTCAATCCCCCCCCAAAAAAAACCCCAAATAAACGCGTTGGATGGATTGAACGAAATCAGGAGAAGGAAAGAAAGAAATCTTTTCAGAGGAGTTTGCAGACGAAAATCCATCTGAAGCCGGGACACGGCGGGCAAACTGCGGTCGTAAACAACATCAAATGATACAAAGGTCCCATCTGCCTCCCCTCCTCTATCCATCCACTCACCCATCCATCCATCCATCCACTCACTCACTCATCAATCCACCCATCCATCCACCCACCCACTCACCCATCCATCCATCCACCCATACATCCGTCCACCCACCATTTCAATCCATGCAGCCGGCCACCACGGGCTCTCGCTTCCTGTCTTATGTATCGGACATTCATCCATCCAGAAGATGTCACTCGGAGAGGAGGAAGTGTGTCTCTCGAAGGAAGGAGGAAAAATAACACGAGTCTTGCAATTAGGGACCCAGCCGTCGCCATGACGACCTCTGGAAACGTCACGCACACACGCGCGCACACTCGCCTTCGAACACGCACAGCACGGACGTGATAGATTGGAGCACACGGACGTGATAGCTTGGAGCACACGGACGTGATAGTTTGGAGCACACGGATGTGATAGCTTGGAGCACACACGGACAGCAGACTTCACCGACGTTCGCGCAATTTATGCTGCCAACGAGAAGAGGGGAATGTTTTGAATAAAAATTCCCCCGGCATCTGATTGGATGTTTTTCTGCAACAACACCCTGCAGAGGACCAATTACAGGAGGAGAAACAAGGTCGTTCATCATTTGAAAATGATGCCGAATTAGAAGCCATTTATTTTGAGGAGCCGAAGGAAGCTTGTCTGAGCTGATGAAAAATGCAACTTTTTGTCTGTTGTTGTTGTTGTTGTTGTTGTTGTTGTTGTTGCTGTTGTTGTTGTTGTTGCTGTTGTTGCTGTTGTTGTTGTTGCTGTTGTTGTTGTTGCAAGCTTACGTGTTGAGGCGATGACGACGTTAATTATACACCTTAATTATATAATAAGCGTAATAACAATAACAACAACAACAACGACGACGACGACGACGACGATGATGATGATGATGATGATGATGATGATGCTTACGATGATGACGACGACGACGACGACGATGATGATGATAATAATAAAATAATAAGAAGACGAATAAGAATTTAATGTTGAATCAATTTGCGCGACATCGCATTATAATATATCATTTATAAGCGAATGTCAAAACGTGTCTACAAAAAAATAATCAAGTCACATTCTTGATGCCATTCACTGCACTCTGCCATGTAACACCCTTCTTGTGTACGGATGAAAGACATTCACAAGATGTTCACTGGAAGTGGAAAAAGTTTTTCCACTTTCGTTTTGATGATGATTATTTTCTGACGTATTTATGTCCTTCTCGATGTTATCCTCAATGGAGATTTGCAACAATTCATTTAAGAATCGTCTTCAACTATATGCTTCGATGTTGTTGATAACTAATTGATGTTATTATTATTATTATTATTATTATTATTATTGTTATTATTGTTATTATTGTTATTATTATTGTTGTTGTTGTTGTTGTTGTTATTGTTATTATTCTTATCGTTGCTATTGTTGTTGTTGTTATTTTTTTAAATTATTATTTTTAATACTACTATTATAGTTATTATTATTATTATTATTATTATTATTATTATTATTATTATTATTTCACATCATAATTACCATCCGGGAATATTAATTGCAACCCTACACCGCCACTCCAAGTTCCACTCCAACGCACTTCAATCCTCGTCTGCACTCACCTGTCAAGATGTCTTCCAGTGGAGCAGGTGTGAGGGGCAATTTCTATGGAAAAGTTCTTCACCTTGGCATTCAGATCCCTCGACAGGACCAGGGTGGCCTCCCCGGTGTCCTTCTTCACGTCAATGACCTTGAACTGGGAAGCCCCGTCCTCGTAGACTGTGTAGCCGCAGACGTCAACTGTCGAGGAAGAATTTTTGGAAGAACACTTTAAAATTTCACGTCAAGGGTGACGCTTGAAGGTTTTTGTTTTGTTTTGTTTTACATTAGGAAGGAAACTTTGGAGTTGAGAAATTAACGTCGTGTAAAATTGGTCGTGTTGTTGTTTTTGTTAAAATCTCCTTTTATTTCTAACTTTTGTGGGAACAAAAAAAAACATAAAAACACGAAAAATGCAAAATAACAAATAAGAAAAAGTATTTTCAAAATTAGTACCGCTGCCATTCTTCCCCCTGAAGACTCTCATCCCGTAAACGGATCCAATCGACGTCTGGAGTTCAACTTCTTCTCCTTTCTTTGACTCCGAGTTGATGAAACCCTTGAGGACGAACCCTCTCGACTTGACGTCTGCAATTTAAAAACGAATTTACAGAAGCAAACAAGCAACTAAAAATTATTCTTTAACTGCTTGAAATTATTTAATTAAAAATTGAATCACGGGCAGCCATGACAGAAACAAAAAAAACAAGCAAGAAAACTTATCGATCGAACGTAAACAAAATTTACCTTCGACGCTCTCGGAGAATCGAGTCGACAGGGCAAAAAACAAGAGAAAGGAGCCCAGAATTCTGAGCCGGCCGTCAAAGAATAAAATCATATTAACTTATTTAGCTTAAATAACCAACTATAACTTGACAAGTTCAGTGCCTAAGAGATTTCAGACGAGGTCTGTCAAACACGCAGATAAGACCCGGGACGATCGCAGACGAGTGTGACGGCAAGGAATGACCCGAAGCTGTCTGACTCATCTTTTATTTGCCTTTAGATGGCGCAGCCATCGCAACGAATATTGCGCTGCTTTGCATGTTTTACGTTTATATTTTTTTATCTTTTTGAATTATTTTTTTTATTAAGCTGTTGTTGGGGTTGGGAATTAATGTCAAATTGCTGTCTGAATATCCTAGGAGATGTTCTGGGATTTGTTTCACACACTTCGAATCCAACAAGACACAAGGGAGGATTCGGTTTAGTGGAATTTCATTTGGATTCAGTCTATCGATCAATATGAAGTCAACTGCGTCTCTAAAATTACAAATCGAAATTATTAAAATCAGCTTATTTAAAATAATTTCGCTAATTTTAAATACACAATAAGGTAAATAAGGTAAATAATCGTTGCATAGTTTTGCCTGCATTTCTCTGTTCCTCAACGACAATTCCAAAAATCTTAATGAATTTTAAAACATTTGTTATTTTTAAAAGCAAAATAGAACATAAATTATTGTCCCAATAATAGATGCAAATCTAAATCGTCCTAAAGCGAGATAGTCGAAGTTATACAACTTAAGAAGAAACTTTGTTAAGTGCCAAATCAACTGGTACCTGTACTATCACGGGACCAACCGAGGACGATAATATTCAATAGTTTTCATTTAACTTTTTCAGATTTCGGAATTGCTTGCCGTCTGCCTGTTCGGGCAAAATAATTAAAATTCTAGAGGAATTAAATTCTGAAATCTTGGCACATCGCTAATCGGTAGTCGCCGGAAAGCAACTCGATTGAGCCTATTGTTGTTTAGCCCGTCTTGACCATCGTACAGAACATGGGACAGAGATTGTTGGAGGATACTAATCAAGTTAAATTGAAAGTTTGTTATGCCGGGTGAGTGTAAACAAAAATCAATGAATTTTTGGTTAGGTTGTCTTGATCAGGAACTTTTTCAAACCAGCAAATGAACTAATTTATGTGTTTTAGGATTTGGAAGCACTTTGCTTGTTTATTTACTTATTCGTTTAGAATTAGTTTCGGATTTTCGTTTGTGCAGAGACGTTCTCGTGACATTCCTCGGGAACCACATATCCTACGACAATTTCTCTTCGGAGATCAGGGACATCTGCAAGTTCGATGATCACCAGCCATTCACTGTGAAGTGGGTGGACGAAGAGGGTGGGTACTTTGAGGCTTTAAGCGACGGATGTCTTAGTTTGCTTCGTAAACAATTTACGGGTCTATGCTTTTATTTTGCACTCTTTTAAAGATGCTTGTCCATTTGCTATGACCATCTTAGAGTGCCACTTTGGCTATAATGATTAATAATGGCCTTTGCTCAATATTGGCAATGGATTTTGATTGACTTTTGGGCAAGGCTAAGTAACGTCGAACTTAAAGTGCTTTTCGGACCAGGCTCCTGATAACAGCTATCAATATTATGAATTTTTTTTTTTACATGGATTTGCAATCTTTCTAGGCGATCCTTGCACGATCACCTCCGAGATGGAGCTGGCTGAGGCCTTCAGGCTGCACGAAGTCAACAAGGATACTGAGATCGTGATACACGGTGGGTGTCGTCGTGGTGCTCTATGTGTGTTGCAGTGATGATGACGATGCATGATGATTACAATGCGTGATGATGACGATGCATGATGATGACGTTGCGTGATGATGAGGCCGTAGCCAGCTAGTTCAATTGTCTTCCGTATCTCGATGCCCACGTTTTCTCTTAAATTCCTCAGTTGCCATAGAATGGGAGCTTGCAAATTTAACGAGATGACGATTAGCATGAAGTTAACGGTCGATCATTAGCTGACGTCAAACATTTCGTTTTCAGTTTTTCCGAACGTGCCGGCAGGACCCGGGCAGCCGTGCATCGGGGAAGACAGTGAGTCCTCTCGTTGCCGATCGGTTATGTTAACGATCCTATGAATATTAATGAGTTCTGATTGCCTTCGTCGTGAGTGTAGGAAGTGGTTAATTAAAATTCATCGACGTGCACTCATTTTTTTCGGCTCGTTAGAAATTCGAACGCGACTTTCCGAGTGCAGCTCGCATTCGTGAATTTATTATTTAAGCGAATTTAATTTAATAATATCGGAATTTAATGAATATTATCGGAATTATCCTGTCGGCCGAGTTCCTGCTCCTTGGGCCAAAATTTAGCTAGTGCAGTTTGTCGTTGTTTGTGTGCGTCCGCATTGTTTACGTTCTGTCGCCATGACGACGGAATGATGGTTCGGGTTCCTCTTTCCAGGAAACATGTACAGGCGAGGAGCTCGAAGATGGAGAAAGTTGTACCGAGTGAACGGACACACCTACCAGCCGAAGAGATTCAGCAGGGTACGTGCCGGGGAGGAGTTTTTGGTTGTCCGCCGACCCTTCGAGTCGAGGGGGCGTACGAAAACGACCCTCGAAAGCACCCGTCGACTCGCCTCGACGTTCATGATCGTTCGGTCGATCGGCTTGCCCTTTGACGATGTTTTTGTTTCTTCCGACAGAAAGCCTCTTGTGCCTTCTGCGGGGACAGGATCTGGGGTCTCGGGAGGCAGGGCTTCAAGTGCATCACGTGCAAGCTGCTCGTGCACAAGAAGTGCCACAAACTCTTCAAGCATCCGTGCGGATTCGTACACGTGAGGACGACGCGACCTTCGCCTAATGATCGTAACGATGGCAATGATTATGCAATCATCTTGAGAAGTGATGATGATGATGGTGCTGAAGTAACAATTGTGACTTAAAACTCTGTGACAATTTATGCTGGGCAATTAGCCCAGGATGATCATCACAAACGATAGTAGTTGATTTCTTTAACTATTACTATTATTATTATTATTATTATAAATTATTTATTAATTAGAATAATATCCATGGTCTTGAAGTCATGATCATTATCATTGCGGTTGTCAGTTAATTAAAATAATGTCATCACATTCTTCATCCTAGGACCAGAGCTCCATGATTGACACTGAAACTTTGAGAGGTTATTTGAGTTTTTCCCTCCTCCATTTTGTTGACTTTATCCTGATCATCATCGTCGTCGTCGCCGTCGTTGTCGTGATGATCATCATCATATCATCATCACCAGTACACCATTGTTTTTCCCTTGCAGTCACCATCTTTTTCTTTGCTTAGAAAAATTTCTAAATTTAATTCGAACCACAGGGCACCACCATCTTGAACCTGCCCTATGGTTTCAATCATCTCGAATGCTCGAACTTTCGAAGGCCTCGGGCCGTTTTGATATTTTCTCTCTATTCGCGGCCGATTTTTGTCCGTTGCAAGGGGTCGTTAGAATCGTCGAATGCGAGTGCCGACGACGCTTTTGCATTTCAGAATTAAAGTTTCACTTTAAGGAATTCATCGATTGAGATTTTTAAACGATGAAAAATTATCCGAAACAGGTTCGTCGAAGACCAGCTACGCAAGTTCTACTCTCGAAAAGGTGCTTTTTTTGCCTTTTGCCACTAGATGGCAAGACCGTTGTTATCGAATGTTGTCGTTGCTGTCGGTTTCCTGCATGTTTCTTGTTCGATTGACATGTCGATTGATTGCAACTAACACTCTTGTTTTTCTTTGAACGTTCACTAACCCCTTCTTCGTCTTGTCGTTCGTTCGTTCCGACGTCCAGAGCCACAACGGAGGGAGCGTGCCGGGCAGCTTTTCGTCGAATAATCGGCCCCTGGCCTTGTCCGTGGAGCAGACCAATCACGGCTTTCACGAGCAGGTGGGCTCCGACCATCAGCAGGTTCGTGTCTGGGCGGAAGAGATGAAAATAATGTGATTGATAAGAATTTTGACAACACATGCATTATTTGATAACTGCCGGTCGCATCTCGTGAACTAATTCTGCGATTCGTCGTTGCATGTTTGAACTCGAGTTTTTGTTCGCATCGGTTCTCGATACTAACCGATTATTTGGACTTCGACTAACCTGATTGCATTGCCTTACCTCATTAGTCATCTTTGTCTGATAACAAACCCATCGCATTAAAGTATTGAAATGCTCGTTTGCCTGCCAAGTTTTGGTGCTCGATCGTCATCGTACGATAACGCTTTCGTCCGCAGCTGGTGCACGAATCCTGCGACTCCGTCAGACTGAGGGACTTTGAACTCCTGCGTGTCATCGGTCGTGGAAGTTACGCCAAGGTCTTCGTCGTGGAACAGAAGAAGACCAAACGCCTGTATGCAATGAAAGTCATCAAGAAGGAACTGGTCAATGATGACGAGGTAGGCCTTCGTCGTGCTATTCTTATAGTTTGTTACAGTTAACCATCGTCTTTGGTATTATTTTCCCTAATTTATCCTTAAGCATCGTTCCTTCCTTTTGATGACGTCGTTGCAATCTAGACTTTTGTTCATTCTCTTGGTTGACGTCGGTTTTAGAGTCGATTCGTAAT
Source organism: Hirudo medicinalis (assembly GCA_011800805.1). Taxonomy (NCBI): domain Eukaryota; kingdom Metazoa; phylum Annelida; class Clitellata; order Hirudinida; family Hirudinidae; genus Hirudo; species Hirudo medicinalis. The sequence goes on along the minus strand of MPNW01000646.1, from coordinate 44,525 downwards.
TGCAATTGACTCGTCACGTCGTCCGAGAAGTCGTGCGACGCCACGTTTTTCAACCTACGCCTTACAAACGATTTCATTGTAGGACATCGATTGGGTGCAGACCGAGAAACACGTCTTCGAGGTCGCTTCCAACCATCCTTTCCTTGTCGGACTTCATTCGTGTTTCCAGACGCCTAGCAGGTCGTTTTCTACCGTTTTTGCTCTCGCTAGCAACGAGGCCGACATGGTCTCGAATCCGTTAAAATATTTTTCGCAACATGGCGAGCGCTAATACGACTGCAAATAGAAAGATGGACATCGATTAGATTAATGTCGAAATCGACGCGACGGGGAGTCGATTTTTAAATTCCGATCCGACTCGTTCAGGCTCTTCTTCGTCATCGAGTTCGTGAACGGAGGAGATCTGATGTACCACATGCAGAGGCAGAGGAAACTGCCCGAGGACCACGCCAGGTTCTACGGGGCCGAGATCTGCCTGGCCCTCAACTTCCTCCACGATAAAGGTCGTTCGATTGCTAGCCGTCGCTTTCCATCAGTTTGTTGTTGTTATTTTGATCAATATTGCTGCAGTTTTTGTTAGAAATAACAGTAGAATTATTAAGGCCTGTTTGTTAACCAAGTTGATGGTAAATTAATCGTTCCCTTTTATTATTATTATTATTATTATTATTATTATTACTGCATGAGATATCAATTTATTATTAATATATGTTGCTATTGTGTTTTCCAGGCATCATCTATAGGGACTTAAAGCTCGACAACGTCCTTCTGGACGTCGAGGGTCACATCAAACTGACCGACTACGGAATGTGCAAGGTAGGCCAGCACGTTGACGTTTGGCCGTCGGGTCATTATTTAGTTATATAACACAAAATGATTAATTTGATTTTAGACATTATAATAAGTATTTTACAATATATCTTTTATGTTAGACATTACTAACGTATTACAAATGGGCTAATTAAAGTAGGAACAATGCTAGGCAAGATTTTGTATTGATTTTAAAATGAATTGACTTGGACCAATGCATCAGGAGGGAATAAAGCCGGGAGATTCCACGGGCACGTTTTGCGGCACCCCCAATTACATCGCCCCCGAGATGTTGCGAGGGGAGGATTATGGTGGGTTGACTGGGTTCGTTTCTAGTCCGGCTAGATGCGGTCGAAATCGATCGGTCGGTCGTGGATCGCTTTCGTGATTTTCACTTTCCTGCTTCGTGGAGCATCCCTTTCCTTGATTTCGTGGGGCCTTTTGGTTTTTACTTTCAGCAAAATTTTCATTCTACAAATCAACCAATTATTATTTTTTTTTTGTTAGCACAGGTCAATTGATTAATTTTTTATTTCTATGTCCTCGAGGCCATTTTTTAAATCAAAATCCAGTCAACGATTAACATGGGGGTGGCGAGGCCCGGAGGCGAAACGACGGAGACCTAGCGTGGCGTTTAAGAATCCATGTCGAATGAACATTCAAAAGCAAATTTTAACACAAACCGCAGGAGGGCCTGAGACCTGGCGAAATGACGGGGACCTTTTGCGGCACCCCCAACTACATCGCTCCCGAAATCTTGCGAGGAGAGGACTACGGTAATACGAAGGAGAGATCGATTGCGGAGATGGTGAATGTTATCGTTTTGTACTAACCCGCGACGCTCGCCCTAAGCGTTCGGAGGTGAGGGACCGACGGATTTTTAATGGCCGCGTTTTACCGAAGAACGAAGTCGTTAGGAACGGAAGAATGAACGGACGGTCGAAGTTTTAAGTTGTGATTGTAAAAAGGACGTCCGTGGCCGAGCGTGCAAAGAAGCTTGCCTAGTCGAAGCCATTCAGAAAACTTGGAAAGAACCTTAACGCTTCGATTGCAGTGCACTGCGTCTCAATTGTCGACTAATTGCTCCCCTGATCGTCCGAGTTTTCTTTAACATTTGCTTCGGCCGAATGCATGTCAGTTGTTTTTTGTTTTGCTTTGCTGTGAAATCCCCTTTCTTTTCCGTTTCGTGCTTCTGCTAATCGCCTTCGTTCATCTCTTGAATTTTCTCCTCGAAGTATTTTTTAAAGCGTTTTATTTATTGATTATTAATTAGCATTGCACTTTCACAATGTTAAATTAAGTTGGAAAAGCTTAAATTCTCACGAATTCTTTCTGTTCTGGCTGGTTGATTCGATTGTTCTGACCCTATTGAAGTGATCGATCTATCTCATTAATCGAGTTGTCATCATTTCGTTATTAGCATCATTAACTTTATGTTCATTACGATCGATTAGCCAAAACATCAGCTTACAATACTAATATTTAAGTTCATAATTTAACAAATCCTTGCCATCGTAAGGATTCAGTGTGGATTGGTGGGCTCTGGGCGTGTTGCTCTTTGAAATGATGGCCGGAAGATCCCCTTTCGACGTGGTGGGGCAGACCGACAACCCCGAACAGAACACGGAGGACTATCTTTTCCAAGGTTCGTGGTCGTCGGGGCACGACCGTTAGATAAATAATTGGAGACGTTGAACTCGTCCTTTTGGATGAATTTCGACCTCCACTCTGAAGGAACCGACATAGAGTTGTCTAAATTGTTTTTAACGCTGTTTTCAGTTATTTTGGATAAGCCGATCAGATTTCCAAGGTCGATAACGTTCAGGTCGTCACAGATTCTTAAGGGATTCCTCAACAAGGCAAGAGCGAACGAACGTCATTTGTAAATCGTGAATCGATGCGTTCGAATTGCAATATTTTCAATGCACGAGTTTGAAACCGGTTTTAAACGCAGGAACCTCGAGAAAGACTCGGATGCAGTCCCGAACTGGGCTTCGCCGAAATAAAGACCCACCAATTCTTCAAGGGCTTGGATTGGGACCAGCTCTATTTGAAGCAGATCACTCCTCCCTATAAACCTCAGGTCATTTCAGAAATGGATCTGGAGCATTTTGACCCCCAATTCACCAACGAGCCGGTCCAGTTGACTCCCGACGACTCGTCAGTTTCTCTCAATTTTTATTGTCCATTTCTGTCTCTAAAGTCTCTGGCGTGGAGTTAAAAATAACATTCATTGAGATGTCAGAGGCAGTTGAGTTGTCTGCTCGACAAATTAATTTATGTTTGATATTATAACACAATTTCAGTAACAGATGTGTAACTTCGGTATTGATTCGTTCTATGATTTTCAGGAAAGCCATCTCCAAGATTGACCAATCAGAATTTGATGGCTTTGAATACATCAACCCTCTACTGATGTCAAAGGAAGACTGTGTTTGAGTCTTGCATGCATGGCATTTTCATCCAGCAAAATGAGATAATTTCAATAAACTCTGTAGAAGTTCACCATCAAAATATTATTCATCGTCCAGTGTACCGCTACCTTGAAACCGTCCTCGAACGGGTCGTTGCCGAGCGTTTTTTGCCGTTTTTATGAACGCTCTTCCGGACGTCGGTCCGCGATGTTTCCGCGGCATCGTCTCGGGACGAATCCGTTCTGATCATGGCTACGTCAATTTCTTTTTCGAGTTGTTTCTGCAAAAAATTAATCAATCGTTTCTATATTTTTCTTCTTGATTGTGAGCCTTAGTTAGATAGTTTTCATGTTTTACTGAAACGAATTCTAATGCGGAGTGATGGTGTCAGGACATCGGTGCATGCGTCTAAATAATTCGAATTTGTCGCTTTGCCGTCGCTAGCTTCAGGTGGCAAATCACTTACTTTTTTAACTGGGACTTTTTGTTCGTCCTGTACATGAGTATAATATTACCCACACTTTGATGACTGCATTGCTTGAGTGAATTAACGCTTTCAGCGGGTCGAGAATTTCATTAAAAACCATTCTTCATCGCGACTTCACCAGTTCTTCGTTCGCGAGATCATTGTCGAAAATTGGATTTCATATTAATTCGATTATCTCCAACCCGCCATGTCCTCGACTTCGCGATACGCCCGCTGCCCGCCTGCCTTCGTCTGTCGAAATATTTATTCAGTTTGTCGTCTGCCTAGGGATGTGCGTTTTAGTTTTGAGCGCGTCCTTGCACTGCTTTTATTTCTTTGCTTATTATTCATATTATTCAATTGAGTCTTACTTTCCACTGAAACGAATCCGTTCCATTTTCTCGCCAGTTTTTATTCTACGACCAGATGATGATAGCGGTCCATAATTAGCTGTCCTGTGAATTGTGCTGTAGTCAGATAATTGAACTACTTCTGGTCAAGAGCTATCTGTACTTGAATTAAGTTTCTGAATGAATCCGTCCCTGTACTTTCATGGAGTTATTGAATTGCCTTGAATTGGAATTCGTTAGGGTTGATTTGAGATGATTTTGTTTTCATTCTTTTTGATTATACTGTTTCTCAAAGTATGTTTTTATTCTATGCATTATTAAAATAAACTTTTTCATTTTATTGGCCGAAGAACCAATCTGTTATTCTAATTTTGTGGATGATATGCCCAACTTAGCACTGGAACTGGTTGCACCGATCCTCATAATAATGTAATAAAATAATAATAATACCCTGCTGGAGTCGAGCGAAAGGAGCGCTGAGAAACTTGCCTGGAATACTAGGCCCCGATTCTCAGAACCAGAGATAATTTTACTTAAACCGTTTTTATTGAATTTCGCAACAGCTGACTTCGCCTTTAAAGTTCAGATTGAAGGTTGTTTCAGTTTCTTGCATTCGATTCTCGTATTTAAATGAGTCAGTTTTGCTAGCATCACGATGTTAGTAATCGTTCGATGAGTTTGAATTTAAAGATTGTTTTACCAAGACTTGTGTGTAACTATAAAAACTATTAAAAGTAACGCTTAAATCATCAGAGAAATAAAGCCATTGTATAAAATTAAAAAATTTAATGATAAAAGTTGGCTTTTGTGAATGTTTGGTGACACCTCGGCAAACTTTCCGTCGATAGACAATGATGATTAGAGTCGCCATTGTTCCTGCAATGCCCAGCTTGATCTGGATAAATCAGGTTTGCCGTCAATCAGTCTTAAGTCAGCCTGAGCGACACAAATAAAATTTGAATAACAACAATGCAAATATTTATTTGTTTTTTGACTTTGTATGATAAATGTTTGGAGGGTTAACGTTGCTTGTCTGTAAAGCACATGTAACTATTACTTATATGTACGCAAACAAGATAGATCAAACCTATCACAAACCAAGTAGCCAATTAAGTAATTATATTAAATTTTAGTCGACAAAAATGTGGAATAATACCTGTTGCATAAATAACAATTAATTGTTTACCGAATGCTTATAAGTATTCAGTACGATAGGCACACAACAGCTGGGGGCAAGCAGGCTTCTGTGTACAACAGGCAGCTCGGTTCTTGTGTGATGTAATTACCTATTCAGTGCTTCTCAGCTTTGTGTTTCGTCCAAGTTTGGCTCTATAAAGGCAAGAATTCGATTGACATTGTGAAGGACGACAATCTATAGTACGGTACGCTTCATCGTCAGAGATATTCTCGCTGTTTCAGAGTTTTAAGTTCGAAGATAAAATGAACAACCTCATCGTTTTGGTCGCTGCTTTCCTGGTTTTCCTTGCCAGCAGTGTTTCGGCTCAAGAGAGTAAGTCTAAAAACTTTTTAATTGATTAAATTCCAACGTATTACCGAGCAAATCTTGGCCTGTCGATATCCTGATACAGACAAGGTCATTCGGACTAAGTTCTCGTACATTCGCTTCAGTTCAATGTCACGCTCGCTGTAAACGTTCGACTCTAAGAAGACGTTTCTAAATTTTGTGTTATTTTTGTCTTGAAGGCGTGAACGCCCACGAGGGATTTGACGTTGGCAAGCAGGTCGGAATTGCCCTTGCTATTTGCTACTCCATCCTAGCCGTCTTCACACTGTCCGTAAACTGCATCAAGAAGAAGTGTGTGAAGCCAGGGTCGTACTAAGTCGAGATCGATTGAATGATTTCCACTAACAGCACGGATTTAAACAAAATGTAGTCATTTCAGGGCTCGCTGAGTTTTAGATGGAATCTTGCACCCGATCCCAGCTGTTTTCTTAAATTTTTTGGTTATTAGGAACAAAAATGTACTTTATTGGATGGAGCTTGTTGGGATTCTTATTCACTGACTGTCGTCGTCAATGTCATCGGTTCTCCGAAATTTGGTTCAAGTCTACTTTTCTACTTTGCATCATGTCTACACCCCAGTAATGATTTTCAAGCACGTTGTTTACATTTTTTTTTTACAAATAAATCGTTTCAGTGATCACGTCGAAGGTTGTCGTGTGTTCAGTTGTCCGATCGGTCGGGAAGCTTTCGAGCGACTTCGCACGACGACGTCGCGACCGAAACCCGCCGGGCGAGCTCCAATGTCATGTCACGAGTCAAAAACAGCCCACAGATGGCAATTTCAAAATATTAAAAAAAAACCTTTATACAAAAACTCGTGTCCCGATCAGGTACGACGAATGCTCGCGGTCGAAATCGAACGGGAATCGCAGTCCTAGTCGACGCCAACAAAAACTTAGGAATGTGAGCTTCGAGTGAGCTGAATAGCACATGGAATTTGAAAAACTTAATAAGTAATTAAGGATTTGATCACTAATTGATGATAACTTCAGATGAGATGCCAATCAATGTCGAATTGTTAATTTGTGTTGATTCGTGCAGACAGAGGAATTGTGGAGAGGAAAGCAAATCAGGAATCAGATGAAATTAAAACTTAAAAATGAAAAGCAAGATCAACAAATTGGTAGAATATTGACTAATTGGTGGATGTTTTATCATTCCTCCGAGCAGGAAGTGGCACTAATACCCTAGAAACCCCGTCTTTCTCGGCAGGATGGTCACGTTTCTATTCGGACTTTTGCTTCGTGACCTTGAACAACGTCTCTGGCGACCTGTAGAGGAATATGAGCTGAGCAAACAATTCCTCCTCGAGTCTGAACTCCCTCGATTCTCTGACCATGTAGATGTCTTGGCACAAGGTCAGGAGGGCTTGCGGATCGGGCAGTTCGACGTACATGATCTTGTAGGAGAGCCCCTGGATGTACATGCGGAGGAACCTACTGATGACGAGGACAAAGGACAGGTACAGCCCGTAGACCCCATAGTTGTTGAGGACCGACAAGACCCCCGAAGGAGCTACTCTCTCGTTGAAGGTGGTCAAATTGAACGACTTCTCCGGCTCGGAGGTCTTGTTCGCCTGGAATTCCTTGACGGACCACCACTTGCCGGAGGTGCCCCTGCCGTCCGAATTCAGTTCAAACTCCAGGTTTCCGCTCAAGTATCCACTGGCGTAATTCTCATCCCTGGGAGGGAAGTAATTGTCGGCCGAGAGGACGCTACCCGAGGCGGGGACGACCAGGTGTCGGGGAAAAACACTCGTGATGTTGACAATCTTTGAAGAATAATTTCCAGTTATCAAATCTGCCAGTTCGAGGCGGATTGTCATGTCGGCCTTGGTCAGGGGCCTCTCGAACTGAGCGGAGGCGACCTCCGATGAGATGGTGGGATTTCGTCTGAAACTGATGACGAACTGGACAACGACGGTCTCGTCCTCGTACAAGGATTTCACGATGTCCCGGGTGGCCGGAGGGGAGATGGTCCACATCCCCTCCGACTCTCCCTTGAGGCTGACATTGAAGCAGTCGTTCTCCTGGTAGGAACTCAGAAACGACCGGGTGACTGCCGGATAATTGGAGTACACGTAGTCAAAGTCGGATTTGGTCAGCTGCGTCAGTTGGCGCGTCGACATGGAGTAGATTTTCTGGCGAGACACCAACCAATCAGATTCAAGATTCAACACAACAAATGTCTTTGCATACAATTCAAGCCAGGAAATACAAAATACAAAAACACACACACACACACACGCTCGGAACAACGTGCAAACGTGTCGAGGTGATCACCTGGTAGCCGGCAAGCTTGATGGTGACCGCGACTTCTGCAGGCTTGTTCGGCTCGAAGATGCTGTTGGACATGCTGAAGAGGAGCAGTGGCAGCCAGATGATGAAGATGAGGAGGAAGAGCATGGCACCCCCGAGTCCGTACTTGACGATGGCGGCCCTCTTGTTCCCTCGGGGGGTTTTGTAGCGCTGAATGAGAGGGACGGGTAAATCTTATTTACAAATTTGTAAATTGTTTTACAAATTTTAACTTGTTTACAAATTTGAGAAAAGTCATTTCTGTCATCATCATCGTCATCTTCATCGTCGCCACTCTCATCATCATCATCATCATAATCACCTTTTCTGCACTCCTGTTGCACTTGACACAGAAGACGTTGCTGTAGATGTCCTCCATCTGCAGCCAGCTGGTCAGTGCCAGAGTGGTGTCGGTGAACATCCAGTCCATGAGGGACCTCAGCTCGTGCAGGAAGGGAATGACCAGGAACCTTGAATTGGAATCGTGCGCATTTTCGTCGTTATGATAATTAGTCGTCGTGACAACGATGTTTGTATTAATTATGATAATGTTGTCATTATGATAATGATGTTGGTATTAATTGTGATAATGTTGTCGTTATGATAATGATGTTGGTATTAATTATGATAATGTTGTCATTACGATTATCATCACCCTTAAAATATTCACGACAGTTGCTCGGTAATTCGACCATCGTTGTAAACAGTGCGTCAGTTTCATGCTACGCATAATTGCATGATTTAACTCGACAACAAAACTATCCGTCGATGTTGTCGTCGTCGTCCAACAAAACACGACTCACAGTTGGAAGCAGTAGAGGTTGATGTAGTTGTACTTCTTGGTCAGGAAATTACCGAGGATGCAGGTGGGATAACCGCACCTCACCTGGTAGGCCGAGAGGGCCAGGTAGATGCACTTGGTGAAGTACCACAGCTGGACCGTCGTGTTCTCGACGAACCTCCTTGAAATCGAACGGAAAAAAGTATTAAATCATTAATTATTAATTATTAATTAGCACCTGGAATTAAAATCCAATGCCACTCAATCGATTGTCGCAGGTCATCGACTTGAATGCAGTTCGACGATGACAACCATTTGTTCTTCATGACGACGATGGGGATGATGGTGATGATGATGATGGTGATAATGATGATGATGATGGTGATGATGTGGGGATGGACGACAAAGTGACCAACTGACTTCTGGGTGATGTAGGGCAGCCCAAAGAAGACCCAGGCATGGATGAGGAGGACGAGGAAGATTTGGAAGATGAGCTTGAAGATCACCTGCTTTCTCAGGTAGATGGCTCGGTCTATGATTATGAACAGGAACTGAACCAGCAACATGCCCAACAGGACCGATGGAATCTGGACAGATCGTCGTCATCATCAGTAGTGTTAGCAGTATCATCATCATCATCATCATCATCATCATCATCATCATCATCAACATCATCATCATCATCATGACTATTATTAATAGCATCATCATCATAATTGGTCATTAGAAATATTAACACACATTATTTGGCCTCTACAATCTAAAAACGAAAGTATAGAAATGTGCAACAATACCTTGTTTTTCTTCAGAACGGCTGTCACCATGACACCGGATATGGAAGGATCCTGGAATATGGAAGAACATTCACCATCATCATCACCACCAACATAGTCATCATCACCACCACAACCACCACCATCATCATCATCATCATCACCACCACCAACATAGTCATCACCACAACCACCACCACCACCACCATCATCATCATCATCATCATGACTAACAGCAGGACCAAAGGATGAGAATCCAAATATGGCGATGAGGAATGTGACGATGTCCGCGAGGAACATGAAGACGTAAACGTCCGTGGCCGCTCTAAACGTGCCGTCCTTGAGCTGCTTGAAGTACTCGACCATGGGTTGGACCAAGAAGTTGTTACAGCAGCTGGAGATGTTAACAATTGACAAGTACTACTACTAAAAAAAAAATTACGATAAATAAATAATAACAGTAATAATAATAATAGTAAAATAATAATAATAGTAAAATAATAATAATAATAATAACAACAACAATAACAACAACAACAACAACAATAATAATAATAATAATAATAATAATAATAATAATAGTAACAATAACAACAACAACAATAATAATAACAATAATAATAATAACAATAATAATAATAATAATAATAATAACTATATTAATGACAGTCATGATGATGATGGTGATGATGGTAATTATAATAATAATAATAAATAATATAATTTACATATAATTTTTATATATTACCAATAATAATTACTGTTGATCCCAATAAAATACGACTAATAATGCTATCCAAGCAGCACATTTGACATCGAGTCGATGTCAACCCTAAATTATATTAATTATGACGATAATAATTATGATGATAATAATTATGATGATAATGATTATGATGATATTAATTACGATGATAATGATTATGATGGTAGTAATAATGTCTGTCGTTACGTCGTCATTACAACTTAGGACTTTAATGTCATCGAGATAAATTTGCATAATATAATCACACGACGAATTATCGATTTTCCGCAGTTTGGACTGGACTTCAACGTCTACATGACGAAACCCGACCGTTCCTTCATCTGCAAGAAACTGAGCGAACTCTTGCCCTATTCATTCACGGAGCTGCCAAACTGAGCTCCCCCTCTTGGGTTCTCCTGGGACCTTTGACCATTCTGACCATTCATTCCTGCCCTTGACCCACTAGAGGGTTGCTAGGTGCTTGTTTTCTCCAGAACTTCGTGGGGGACGAGGAGGGCGCGTCGTCCGACAGTATTTTGCCCGTTGTTTTGGAGTGCCTTTTCCAGAGTCTGCATTCCAGATGTGTTTGCCTTTCGTATCGGTCCGTTGTATCGTTGTATTTGTTGTATTTGTTGTATTCGTTGTATTTGTTGCATTTGTTGCATTTGTTGTATTTGTTGTATCGTTGCATTTGTTGCTGCCGTCGTCCGAAGAAAGGACTCGTGTCGTTGACGGGTGCTCGAGGATTATTTTTACACTTGCCATTTAAAATCGGGCGCTTTAAGGTCAGAAAAAGGTTGCAACAACAATTCAGTTGTTTGATAATTAAGATATTTACAATTAGTGAGAGTCATATAGAACTATAATTATTAATAAAAATATTTACAATTAGTTACGTTATTACTGTTAGAGTCATATAGATCTATAATGTTAATTATTAAGCTAATAATGTAAGCGTTAGCACACGACGAGTAGGAACATGTTTGGTGTGAGACCCCAATGGAGTCCACAGGGAATCACTTGGTGACTGGCAGGACGTGGAAGGGTTCAGCTTTTTATTTGTGTTTTTGTTTTATTTTTTTTTATTATTTACCGTCTAAATGAAATCATTCGATAGCGGGGGTATGTTAGCGCCCGTTGGATAACGAGATTATTTGGATGGAGCGGGTCCACCTGCTCGATTTGAAAGCCGTTCCCGGTTATACTGCGATACCGGGTCAACGCGCCGGAACATCCAGGGCCTGCCGGGCACCCAATTTCCTTCGCTGGAGGATATAGCAAAATTAGAAACCAGTGTCCAGCTAATGATAGCTAGCTAGTAGCTAGGCTATTGTCTGATAATCAACGTTGATGAAATCATCTGATTATGATTACTAATTACCAGTAAGGTCTTAAGGACGACAGGCAGTGGAGTCCTGATTTGAGTCCCAGACGTCCAAAGGGAGGCAGCCGCATAAGAAAGGAAAGGAACCGAGTGGAATGTGATATTCCAGGAAAATAAATACTGCACTTTTATGGTGCACATTTTACTTCGAATAAACTGGTTTTTTTGTTTGTTTTTGTTAGTTTATACAATTTAAAATGAAATTAATTGATCGTCAAATGGGCTAAAAAAAGAATGGAATCCTCGTGAAAGAATACTTGAAAGGCTGCTTGATTCGGAGAATTTCTAAATTTGAATGCCTGAGAATTCATGTGCTCGTCACATCTGTAAGCACTCATGCCCGACCCTAACTCCAACCCTAGCCCCATTGGGCTGACCTCAACCCTTATCACAAGAAATTTTAATGTAGAGTGAAATTTGTAAAAGTATAAGTTAGAAATAATATTTATAGAATATTAAATAATTTTGTGATAATATTTCTGGAACCCAGAACACATTCACAACAATATTTGTAAAATAACTTCATAACATTACAAAATAGTATTACCTATCGTGGAAGGGTGGGTGGACGGGTGGCTCGCTTCTCACTTAGACGATCCCCTCACCCCCCCCCCTCCCAAAGGAACCCTCATCTCCCTGGCTCCTCTTCCTCCTCAAAAAAAAAAATTGAAAATTCCCAGCTACTACTACTCTCTACTTCCCATTTAAACAAACGAACGAAAGGCAAAGACCCCCCACCCCCTTCTCCGGGGTGAAACCTGACTGGCGTGAATCCTTCCAATGCTTCCAATGCTTTCCAGACTCGGACCTCGATCGTGATTAATGGAAAACTTTCTCCCCCAAACTGCCAGATGGAACTCAACCTCAGCACTTGCATGGGATGCGTGTGTTTCAGTGTGTGAGTGAGTGATTGGGTGAGTGAGTGAGTGAGTGAGTGAGTGGGTGGGTGAGTGGGTGAGTGAGTGAGTGAGTGAGTGAGTGAGTGAGTGAGTGAGTGGGTGAGTGAGGGAGTGAATGAGTGAGTGAGTGAGGGAGTGAGGGNACAACAACAACAACAACAACAATAATAATAATAATAATAATAATAATAATAATAACAATAATAATAACAGTTAAACGGTAATGACGGACAAAGAAGAAGGCCGACTTGTGCGCAAAATGCACGTCCCCGTCATGAATATTCAACGACTGATCGTAGCTGATGATTTAATTGATTACCTAATCATTTATTAATCACATGCTTACATTTATAGTCACTCAAAAAGTGATATCAAAAAATTATGTCAAACGCTCGCCAACAACGTCGCATGATTTGCTCACATCCTGCTCATCTCGGACTCGAAGTCCTCCCGACACTCCACGACGTCGGCGGCGGCCACTCCCGGGCGGACGTCATCGCCGTCGTTCTTCTTCGCGTCGCCGTCGTGCTTCTCCTCGTCTCCATCGCGATCGCGACCGTCTCCATTTTTGTCGTCGTCATCATCATCGTCGACCTTTGAAGCATCGTCTGCTCGATCGGGGTCCTTCTTAACTTTCCTCTTTCTCAAAGTCGACGTCGGCGATGACGACGATCGTTCCGGTTCGTCGGTCACGGCCTCATCTTTGTCCGGTAGTTCCGCTGGCTTGACTTCGGGCTGCGATATTTTTTTAAAGGTTTCTCTCAAAATTTTGCATCCACAACCATATTTATATTTCATTAATCTATTTATAAACTTATCTATATTTATGAATGTATCATCGAGTAACATCGAGCAATTGAGAGAAACTTACAGGTCCCGACACATGATGCTTTCCATTGCTTGTCTCTGCATCTCTCCATAATCCGTGTTGCTGGAAAAAGTGGCTCGTCATCAGCATCATCATCATCATCATCTCCACCACCATCACCATCATCATCGTCATAACCACCATTACATCCTTTATCATCATCATCACCACCACCACCATCATCATCGTCGTCATAACCACCATTACATCCTTTATCATCATCATCATCATCATCACCACCATCATCATCATCATCATCGTCATAACCACCATTGCATCCTTTATCATCATCATCACCACCACCACCACCATAACCACCATTACATCCTTTATCATCATCATCGTCGTCATAACCACCATTACATCCTTTATCATCATCATCATCATCGTCATAACCACCATTGCATCCTTTATCATCATCATCACCACCACCACCACCACAACCACCATTACATCCTTTATCATCATCATCACCACCACCACCATCATCATCGTCGTCATAACCACCATTACATCCTTTATCATCATCATCACTAGCACTGACCTTGAGCACGGACCTGTGGAAGAACAGGCACATGAGCAGGAAGATGTCGAAGGCAGCATAGAAGTCCTCCTTGGTGACACCGAGGACTGAAGCCCAGTAGAAGACGTTCTTGGGCTCCGACGACTGGTCGAAGTTGAAGAACTGGAACACGTACTTGAAGATGATCAGCGCCTGGAGATGTAACCAATGTAACCAATGCGACAATGTGACTGATTGGAATGTAAACAATTCGAATGTAACCGATTCCAACGTAATGTCGTGTCGGTTTTCACGATTTCTCTTTCGAAAACAAAACTTTCGAAAACGTCGAAACTTTACCGAACGCTCACCTCGGTGTAGCCTATGGCAAATAGCCAGAACGCCTTGGTGGGCCTGGGGCAGGTCAGAGTGGCCCACAGGAAGGCGGCCGTCGGGAAAGCCATGGAGAGGATGCTGCCGTAGACGATGGCATTCAGGATCATGGCAAAGTAGCAGAGCAGTTCCGAGTGGCTGAGGAAGACCTCGAACATGGCGTACATGAGCTTCAGCAGCAGCGGCATCTTCTTGCGGAAACGAGACTCCTCGAGCATCGGGTCCGTCGAGGATTTGTCGGGCGTCTCGGCAGGAGGAGCCGGAGTCTGGGGACTGGACGGACGATTTAAATCGCTGACTTTATTATCGATAATTTATTTTGTAATATTTTTGTAATATTATTTTTTTATGACGAACCAAAGTATTATCATTTGAAACTTTTTTTTTTTTAAATAATAAAGCCAGCAAGAGAAAGGACGACAAGACGATATTCACGAAGCATTATAATATGTTATTATAATATCATTATAATAATTATGTTAAATATATTATATAATTAAATATACAAATTATAATTAACATATTATAATATGTTATTATAATGAGGCAAATGAATATTCAGGACTCACATTTCCAGCTCGAGCTCTATTAAGGCAGGTTCCTCGGTCTGCGTCCTCGTCAAGGTGGCCTGTGATTGGAGGAATAACTAATGAGCAATGTCGTTAATATTAATTTTAAACCAGCACGTGTTTACAGTTCGTGCTAACGACTCGTCATGACACTGCATTTTTTATATTTAGTTAATGTGAATAATTAATAAATTAGCAATGACATATATTATAATAACTGGTAATTATAAATATCGTGATGATGAGTAATGATAAAATATTAACCATTACAACGAATAATTAGAACAATTGGCTGTTGATCTTTATTGCACACCTTTCTCCTCTTGAGCTTCTCCTGCTTGAGGTTGTTGGAGATGCAGACGTAATCCCGAGAGATGCCGCTGAGGAAGACGATGAGCTGCTCGACCGAAGACAAGCAGACGATTCCGACGAACTTCAGGAAGGTTTTCAACTTCTTCAACAACGGGGACGTTTCGGAGGCTGAGGGAGGAACGGACGACGAATGAAGGAAGAGAGGTTATTTCGGGCGAACTTCTTCGTTCGGTGAGTGTTTTTGTTTTTATTTTGTCGTCGTTGGTTTGTTTGTGTCGTATTGTTTTGGCAACATTGTTTCAGCAACATTGTTTGTACAACATTGTTTTGGCAGCATTATTTGTGCAACATTGTTTTGGCAACATTGTTTCAGCAACATTGTTTGTACAACATTGTTTTGGCAGCATTATTTGTGCAACATTGTTTTGGCAACATTGTTTCGGCAACATTGTTTCAGTTGGGCGCAGTTAAATGGATAACTTTCAAAAGCTTGCGTATATTGGTGAAAAAATCAATAACCTCATGAGTTCCTCTCTAATTAACATAATATTTATAATTAATTATACTCAACAACTTAACTGTAGACATTTCAATACGAATATTTTTGTTTTAAATGATTGAAATCAATCAAGTCAATCGACACGTTCGACCACTCACGAGCATCGTCCAAAGCAGGCTCTTCTTCTTCTTCCTCCTCCTCGTTTTCACCACCTTCGCCCGCCTCCTCGCCCTGCCGGTCGTCCGGCAGACCCGGGGAGGATGCCGACTCGTCTCCCTCGCCCGGGATCGAACCCGGGCCGTACCTCTGCTGCCAGTCGGTCCACATGGCGATGGCTGCTTCCATTCCAGACACAGAGGCTGTGTTGAACAGCTGTGTGGAACATGTTAACCCATTAAATGCATGGGTACACGGCTTCAATGGGAATAGTTTCGTTTAGAAAGTAGCAGCAAAAAATGATGATGTTAATTATAATATACTACTACTACTACTACTACTACTACTACTACTACCACTACTACTACTACCACTACCACTACTACTAATAATAATAATAACAACAACAACAACAATAATGAAGCACATTCATAATGAACTGTGATGCAGGGCAAAGCAAACGGAATGAAGTTAAATTCTATTTATGAAACTTTTCGAATGTCATTTCATTCGAATAACAAAATCGATCCTGCCGTCGACGCATTAGCACCGACATTACGACGTCTGCCTCTCGTCGGCCGACCGCTGCCGATGCGTTCGGTCAAAACGACCGCTCCGGGTTGCCACGGCAACAAATACGAGCGCGACGACAACTCCTCACCTCGGCGACGGTGGGCGGTTTCGGATCCTTCCTGACAGTTTCCTGGGCACCGGCGCAGTCGTCGTCCTTTACTTCAGTGGAGGTGGCGTCGGAGTTCATGTCGTCGAACATGTAGTAGTCGCCCGATCTGATCACTGAAGGAACGCGGTTCCAGTTAAGGCACTCGGCGAGGACGACGGTGATGATGGTAAAAATGACAACAACAACAATAATAATAACTTAATGTTTATCATTGACAATTAAAGAGCATCCGCAAGAACAACAACAGCAGCAGCAACAACAACCAAAACTTAAACAAAATCAGAAACCAGGCTGCAACCGTTCGAAACCCGACGATGAAGACCAACGTCACGTCCGTCTCATGTCTCAACATCAACTGTGCTCGGACGGAACATCCTCATACATCAACGTCATCACATCAACATCATCACAGCAACGTTATCACATCAACGTCATCAGAGCGACGTCACGATCGTAAGAAAGCACCGATCGAACCTTCGTAGTGGTCGGTGAAGGGCACGGTGGACTTGGCCTGCGACTGTTGCATCTGCATCTGGTTCCTGATCTTCTCCACCTTGAGACGGATGCTGTCGAGGACGTTCACCTCGAACTTCTTCTGCGTGTCCACCCTTTTCGAGGTCATCTCGTTGATCAACTCGCTGCCCCTTTGGTGATGATGATGATGATGATGATTGTGACATGATAATGATGATGATTATGATGTGACATGATGATAATTATGATGTGACATGATGATAATTATGATGTGACATGATGATCGTGATACGATGATGATGTTGATTGTGACACGATGATTTTGATATGATGATGATTGTGACATGATGACGATGATGATTATGATGATTGTGACATGACGATGACACGGTGATGCAGATGACAAGAGTAGTTAATTCTAGAGCCAGACTGCAGTTCAATGGCAATGACAACGTCAGCAACACGTTCGACAGAAACGCGATCGCGACGTCGTCTTCGTCGACACTCACCTCGAGGCCAGTTCGTTGTCGACTCTGAGTTCGTTGACGACGTGCTGGAAGTACCAGCTCTTGTAGGCTCGGAGCAGGAAGTAGATGGAGTAGAAGCTGATGCAGTCCCACACGAGACTCGTCTGGTTGGTCGACAGCTCGCACGACTCCTCCTTTGAAACTTTGGAAGAAAAAAAATACTCAACGTGGACAGATGCATCACATGACATCTATGAAAGTGTCGTTTTTATTATTATTGTTGTTGTTGTTACTAATATTTTTGTTGTTATTATTATTATTATTATTATTATTATTATTATTAGTAGTATTAATATATAGCTATTGTTATAAATTTAGATTAAAAATAAGATTAACAGTATCATTGTTTATTATTACAATAATTATTATTATTATTATTATTATTTATTACTTATTAATTATTAATTAAATTCGTTCCTAATTTGGAAATTAATTGTGGCAACTTATTATTCAATCAATCATTTATTATTATTATTGTTATCAACGATCGGACCGTCATCTGTAATATTTTATAACAGAGGGCTGACCTCCTGTGGTCAGGGGAGGGTCGTAGGGGTAAATGGGGAGGCACATGACGTCCAGGCACTGCATGGCGATGCAGGGAAGTAGATTGTTGTAGACGCACCCGAAGATCTGAAGTTACGTGAGTGACGACGAAGATGATGGTGGTGATAACAATGATGATAATGAAGATGGTGGTGGTGGTGATAACGATGATGATAATGAAGATGACGGTAGTGGTGTTGATAACAATGATGATAATGACGATGATGGTGGTGATGATGACAACAATAATAACGAAGATGATGGTGGTGATGATAACAATAACGATGGTGACGATGAAAAAAAAATATGAAGGCAGCAAATCAGAGAAAGGTCCTTCCTACCTGCAGCGCACACTTGACCATGAGCACGGCATAGCAGTAAAGCAGCATGCATGACCATCTGAAGTCACAAACAAACAAGAGCTAATGAAATGCATTCAATTCATGACTTCGGTTTAGCGGGAGGTTGCATTGCATCGACGTGAGTCATCGTCCGACATCCAACTACCATTGCTTCCGTCGAAGAAAACCCATCGGTCCACATTTTCAGTGTCATCCACCATTCCATCCATACATCCACCATTCTATCCATCCATCCACCATTCTATCCATCCATCCACCTATCCACCATTCCATTCATCCATCCACCATTCTATCCATCCATCTTTTCCACCATTCCATACATCCACCACTCCATCCATCCATCCATCCATCCATCCACCCGTCCATCTGTAAGGAATCACCGACATCCTGTTGAGGTTGTTGATGGGCTTGAGCAAGAGATCCTGCCCATACCAGAGGAAGTAGAAGCAGCCGACGAGGTACCCGAGACAGAAGACGCTGATCCTCGAAGTTCCCGAGATGAAAAGCAGGAGCAGGGTCATCCAGAACGAGTAGTAGAAGATGCCAATCTTCAGGTAGTCCAGGTAGGAGCTGGGTAATAATAATAATAATAATGATGATAATAATGACAGCAATAATAATAATAATAATGATAACTAATTTCCTAACGAATTTTAATAACATTATCATTATCATCATCGGAGCTGTTGTCGACCGTCATCGTCATCAGGAACGCCGGCATTGCAAAATATTATTATAAATATTTTATGACCATTAAAATCACAAATGTCTCGCGACGATCCTAACTCCTTGAAGAGGACGAAGTCTTCGGTCGGGTTGTTTCGCCCCTCGAGCACCTCGGAAATGATGCTCTCGTTCGAACCCCCCTCCGCCACGACCTCGGGCTTCTGCTCCTGCCGGAACACCCTCAACTGCAGGCACACCAGGAGAACCTGGAAGAAGTCCGCTGGAAAAGAAAGAGGCGAACTTTCTGACTTGAAGCGATCAAAGTGTAATCATGAGTTTATTGTTGAACATCGGTCGAGATGCTGCCGCTGGACGGCTGACAGTTTCACAATTTGGGTTGCTGTCGCATTATTATTATTATTATATAAATTAACTTATTATTGTTATTATCATCATTATTATTATTAATACATTATTATCATCATCATCATCATCATCATCATCATTATTAATATATTATAATTATTATTACCATTATGCTGGATATTAGTACAGTTAACAATTACTAAGCAATTTAAAACAAACAATTATTCAAACAGCACTCAAATGACATCCACAAAAGAATGTCATCCTTCCGGTACCTATCAGCTTGACGGAGTAGGGAGGCACCACGTAGTCCGGGAGGAAGAGGAAGATCTTCAAGTTTTTGGGGAAGAAGCCCGACATGGGTGGCAAGTTCCACGGGTAGTCTTGGAGGGGGGAATAAGAAATCAGTTTTCACTTTGTTTTTTGAAAATTTGACCGTCGAGTGAAAATGAAAAATGTTCTCGGGCACGGTTCGACAACAATAACAACGGAAAAATTGAAAAAACATAAAACGAATGTAGTTGATTAATATTGAATGTTCACCGAATGTAAATTCATAAAAATGAAGCAACGATAAGGACGACCGAACGACGAATGCAAAACACCGACCGATGCAAAGTACCGGCGGCAGTCCGAGACAGCTCAGGTACTGCACGAAGAGGAGCACGATGAGGATGGTGAGGTACCCCGGCCAGATGACCCTGCACACCCCCCTCCTGAGGAGGAAGAGTAGGCCGAGAAAGAACCCGTGGACGAGACTGAGGACGTCCATCCTGGCGACCATGACTATGACGATGCTCAACAGGGAGATCTTAAAAAAATATTTTCGGTTTACGATCCCGTCGCCACGGAGATGCCACGTCCACCGTTTCACCTCTTTGCCGAACTTGTAGAAGCCGTAATTGGCCAGGAACTTGAAGCAGGAGAGGAGGTCGGCGTCCGCCCGGGCCCTGGAAATTCCCACGAAGATGGTGCCCTGCTTGGGCCGGGAGTGTCCGGGGTGGTTGAAGTGCTGCTCCTGGTGGAGACTGACGATCTTCTCGAAGGCCAGCAGCAGGACGAGGATGATGTAGACCTGGATTGGTTGATCGTTCGACAGGCTTAATCATTTAATGATGAACGATGATCCGGTTCATTGAGCGATTCACATCGTAAATATTTAATCGTGCGAACAATTATTTTATGGGGTGTTTAATTATTTAGCGTTAATAACAATAATAACGATAGTAATAATACTAAATACATCATCCACATAATCAATCATATCATCATCAATAACAATCATCATCGTCGTCGTCGTCTTAGTTAATCTCATTAATAATCCAAGGCAATCCATCGGCCCGACTCACCCTCACTTCCATGAACATGCTGTCCGACTTCTTGTACCCGAAGTACTTGGTCCCGTTGACTTGTGCCAACGGGAAGGACACGTCCATGACGTCCGTGACGTTCGGATAGTTCTACAATGAATTGGATGCGATGAGGATGCTTGCACACTGGTTAAGACTCGAGCTACGAGCTTGTTTTGAAGATAGTTTGTAAATGAAAAGGACTTGAAATAGATGCCCATAATAATAATAATAATTGTTGTTGTTATTTAATACAATAATATTATGTATTTTATAATTTATCAAGTGATCGTTATTAAATCAAATTAATTTAGATAATTTAATTAAATTAAATTTAAAATTAAATTAATTTAGATAATTAAATTATTCAGTTATTATTGTTGTTGTTATTATTATTATCACGATCATTAACTTAACACATCTAATGTCTGTTTTTATTATTTTCAAAGCAGGTCCTCGGTAAATGGTCTTTTATCTCCAAAGAACCAAAACAATATTTCACCAACCACAACAACACCAACAAAACAACACCAACCACAAGAACACCAAAAAAACAACACCAACCAAACAACACCAAGCACAAGACCACCAACAAAACAACACCAAGCACAAGACCACCAACAAAACAACACTCACCGTGCAGTTGGAGATGAAGTACTGCTCGTTGATCAGGTTCAACTGGTAGACCATCCTGGAGACGATGATGAAGGACGAGAAGAACATGGCGATGAACGAGAGAACCCTGTTGAAGCCCAGGGGGAGGAGAACCAGCACGGCAACGACCAGGAGGACGTTCAAACAACAGACCTGCATCCACGACGTTCGGCCGGGTCAGATAGGATCCGGCCGTCACCATCATCATCATCACTCTTCTCATCATAGTCATCATCATCATCATCATCATTACTCTTCTCACCATAGTCATCACCATCATCATCATATCATCATCATCATTACTCTTCTCACCATAGTCATCATCATCATAACTCTCACAGTAGTCATCATCACCATCACCGTCGTCGAGAAGAGTCAAGGCGGACTTACGTCGACAGCACAGACGGTGAATATGGTCATGGCGACGACCTTGAACATGTGGACCTCGAGCACCCTCCAAATGAGGACGACCAGCTTCCTGTAGTGGCGGTGGAGGAAGGAAGCCAGACTCAACAGGGTTTCTTTCCAGGCTGAAATGATAACAACAACAACAACAATAATAATAATAACAATGATAACAACAACAACAACAACAACAATAATAATAATAATAATAACAATGATAATAACAATAATAATAATAATAATAATAATAACAACAACAACAATAATAATAATAGCACTAACAACAACAACAACAACAATAACAACAACAACAATAATAACAACAACAACAATAATAATAATAATAATAATAATAATAATAATAATAATAGCAATAATGATAATAAAAAGTATTGCCATCGTCATCACCACATTCATCGTTATCATCATCATCACCGTCAATTTTCATCACTCACTTGCTCCTGACAAAACATTCTGCTCAGGTGATTCGGGCTGTGTTGGCGATGACGAGGACGGGCTGTTTCTGTTCAAATAAAAACTAAAAACATTGTCATCATCATCAATCTCATCATCATCATCACCATGATATTATAATCATGTATGTAAATAAGTTTATTACAGCTATGCTACCAGCATCGAGCCTGACCTCATGACCTTAACCCCCTTGATACCTAGTCACCGTGATGATTTAACCCCATGATAATTTTATGTCTATTGCTGGTGATGCAGGTGATGTCGACACCTGTGGATGCAGGTGTGGTTTGAACACACCTTTGTGGTGGAGAGAAGAAAAAGAAGAAGCTCTAGCACACCTGTCCATTCAATCATCTACAGGTGTTCAAGACCTCACCAACACAATCACCTGTAATCATCCGATTCACTCACCTGTATCTTTCCAGGTCGCTGATGGCAAGGAACTTGGTCTGGAAGTAGTGGAGGTGGAGGATGATGACTATGAGGAATGAGGTCGGGGTCAGCAGGTTCACGAAGAGGTCCTTCGTGCCGTACTTCTCGAAGCCTATGTCCCTCATGCTGCATTAGGGGTTGGATTGAGAGTTGGGGGTTCATGTTGTCATCATTATTATTATTATTATTATTATTATTATTAATATTATTATTGTTGTTGTTGTTATCATTATTAATGTGGCTATTGTTGTGTTATTGTTGTTGTTATTATTATTATTATTATTATTATTATTATTATTATTATTATTACTGTTGTTGTTGTTGTTGTTGATAAGAATTACATTACAATATTAAGAAAGTAATGAATACATCCATGAGCTCCTTTTTTATTTCCATCGACCCATCCACCCACAAACTCACAAACCCACAAACTCACAGATCGTAGGACATTCCAGTGGAGTTGTGCACCTTCTCCATGACATCTTTGAACTGGAGTATGTAGATGGCGAGCAGGATGACCATGGAGTAGATGATCACCACCACCCAGAACAACTTCTCCCAAATCCTCCAAAAGCTGTAGCTCATCTGCAATTGTCGGTCGTCGTGTTAGTGTTGGAATTCATGGAGACGGTGAATGATTGAAATGATTGAAATGATTGAAATCGATGCGTGAAAAAAACAAACAAGCGATTGAAGTGATTTATCACTTTTATCGGATCGGACGAGAAAATACTTATCGTCGTCGGATCATCACCCGACGCTTGGCTATTTTTGAGGCAGCCTTTGAGCAAAGCAAATCAGTTTATCGACAGCCCTTATCATTACTCCATAGCATTGAATATAGATCTTCATTATCGTCACCATGCCATGCCATGTCATGACCATTGTTATCATCGCCTTCATCACCACCATTGTCTCCACCCACAGCAACACCCACCTGGAAAGAGATGATGAAGCAGAGGAACATGACCATGTAGAGGATTCTGTAGACGACAGCATCCTGGAGAGCCATGATGAGGAAGAGGAGTGAGCAGACGAGTATCCAGTACTTGATCAGGAAGGACATGACCCAATTGCCTGCAGGTGACCAGTAGATGATTGAGAGGATGGATGGATTGATGGATTGATTGATGGACAGGAGAATGAATGAGATAGCGGGAGATAAAAATAACCATTGACAACAGAATTCAGGTTATTTATGCAAATTTATGATTGCCATTTTACAAATCCTCTCAAAAATAGAATTGGAACACTGATCGGGGATTAAACATCCATTTAAAAATCATTTATTTATTATAAAATATTATTATATTATTATTATTATTATTATTAATATATTAAAATTATCATCCCTATTCATATTTCCTCTGTTTAGCTAATGATCTCCATGTCTTAAATAATATTAATTCTCTGAACAAAACAAAACAAAACAACACAAAACAAAACATCCAAAATATTTCTCCAATTGGCAGAAGACAAACAGATCGAACAAGCAAAATAATAAGCGTCGAAAAAAACAAAATTCAATATTAATATTAATATTAATGTTATTAATATTATTATTATTATTATTATTATTATTATTATTATTATTATTATTATTGAAGCAAAGCAAGCAGAGGCAACTCACCGAATCTGCTCATTATCTCATTATACTGGATCGTTGCCTGAACTTAAAGGAGGGAAAAAAATGTTGAAAACAAAACGATGGAGGCAAACGATCGAGCAAAACGGAAAAACGGAAAAACAGAAAAACACGACGAGACATTTTCGAGGCATGCAAACTGAAAAACAGAGTCGTGAAATTCTAATCGTCTACAATCGATCGATCGATTAATTATTGATTATTAGTAATAACTAACATGTCGATCGATTAATTATTGATTAATTATTAGTAATAACTAACATGTCAATCTCGATTAATTACTGATTAATTATTAGTAACAACTAACATGTCGATCGATTAATTATTGATTAATTATTAGTAATAACTAACATGTCGATCGATTCGCCGATCAAAGAGCAAAGCGAACTCGAGGAGCCGCACCCCGACGATCGACCCCGAGGAAGCCTTCCCGTCGGTCGGACTCGAGCCCCGGGAGCCCGGACGGCCGCGCAGGCACCGACTCCCCGTCGAAAGCGTTAGAAGGTTTCAAGTTCAGTTAGAGATCAACAACTAGAACTAACTGGAAGCTCTTCTGAGGGCATTCAGGGTCTCGAGGCTGGTACCGTCGACCTTGTCGGTCCCCGACAACTGGGAGTACTTGAGCGTGAATAGGAAGACCAGCAGGAATGCCACCTGGAGAGGATTTCGGGAAAAATTGTGTCTATTGCAGTTTGCGTTTTCGGGCAAGAAGGTCGTGATTAACCTAACCATTATTATTACTTAACAGCAATAACTAATATTAACGGTAATATTAATATGACGGTTGCTATAAAATTTTTATGTTTTGGCTGACAAGTCGACTGATGTGGCTGTTAACGACTGCCAGTGATGCCACCACCAATACAGGTGCATTGCAACCTCTGCAACGTTCATTCCTATCAGGTCGATCTCCATCTTTTAGTTTCAATTATCTTTAATATTATTACCATCATCACTATCATTACTATCAATATTTCATCATCATCATCATCATCAGCAGCAGCAGCATCATCATCATTAAGTTTATCTTGCTTCCCATATCACCCAAACCTGATATCTAATATGATGCCATCATCACAATCATTTTCCACACCATCATTATCATTACCATTCTTCCATAATCAGCAGCACTACTACTGTTACTATCACCTCTACTGCCGCCGCCACCACTACTACCACCACTACCACTACTTCCACCACCACCGCCACTACTACTATGACCTCCCTCACTTTCACCATCACTTTATTATCATTTATCGACATCACATCTCTCACCTGGACGACGAGCCTCACGAAAGGATACCGGTCCTTGTAGAAGCCGATCTCGGACAGGTCGTAGCCCTCCTTGGTGTGGGTGGGCAGCTCCCGTTCGGTGAGGTCGAACCCGTAAACGTAGGAGATGACGAGCAAGCACTCGGCATAGAAGACGATCAGAGGCGACAGTTTCAGGCACAGCTTCCTCTTCTGGGGCACCATCCAGATGAGACAGGCCGCTAAAAGGAAGACCATGGCAAGCCAACTGTGGTAGGTTATGCTCCACGTCTGGGTGACGGATCAAGGGGTCAATTGAAAGTTTGACTTGTTGTTAATATTATTAGTAATTATTATTATTATTATTATTATTATTATTATTATTAGTAGTAGTAGTTTTTTTGTTATTTAGGTCGTGTAGATTTTGTACGAATTTAAATTTATGTTGTTAGTACCATGCTTATTAGATGAAAGAATTGTAAGGATGGTGATTTCATCTTCTAGATCAGGAACAACTGATGATGACAATGATAACGACAATGATGACGGTCCCAACAGTAACGACAATGATAATGATGATCCCAACGAAACTCATGAGAAGACAGATGAGGACCCACCATCATGACGATGAGTGTCGCCACATAGCTCTGCCCCAGCACGAACTGAGCTACCGACACCGCGACGGCCTTGAAAGCCTCGAACCTCCTGCTCGACTCCTTCACCTGCGACCCGACGGAGCTGGATCTCCGCGACAGCCAGTCCTCGTTCCTGATCGGTTGCTCGTCCACGGACTCGATGGTGTTGTAGTTCCTGGTGGGCGAAGGGTGCGACCTCAGGGAGTCCTGGGGGAACGATTAAAGTCGATCAATCTCGATCGAAAGGTCGAGACAACAATCAGATCTTCCGGTACCCGATCCGTGGCAGCGGACGTGCCCTGGTCCTCCTCTTCCACCAAGACTGACCTCAATCGTGCAGATTTCCTCTGATCCGGTCAACGAACAAGTAAACTTGTAGAACATTACAACTTTAGAGGGCAGCCCGACTTAGCCTATCCCCGCCCGATCATCGGCCGCTCGCACCCCGACGGGAGTAATTTGCAATTTAAATAATAAAAATGACAATTACATTCACGATTAATAACAACGACCGTCGAAACGTCGACGGGGCAAACGAGACGACGACCTCCCGGCCGTCGACCACCAACCTCTTCTCCTGTGCTCCTGATTTCGATGCCCGTGATGAAGAAGAAGACGACGAGGACCGCCACGTTGAGGTAGTCGGTGGCAAGGTTGTCGTAGAAGTTCACCTCCCATGGAGCAGAGCAGTTCGTGTAAACGAGTCGCCTCAAACCCAGAATCCTGGAAGGAATTATTATTATCATTATTAATATTATTATTATTATTTATTATTATTATTATAATATTATTATTATCATCATTATCACTATTATTATTGTTATTATTATCATCATCATCATCATCAATTGTTATTATCAAGATGATGCGCATTTAGTGTCACGAGCCAGGTGAAGACAACATGCTGTGACATAACGTGTCCATGATAACGTTCGCATTGCAACATAACATAATGTAATATATTTATAATAATATAATATCAAAATCAATGAAAAGAACAACGAATAATTGGCAATAAACGTAAAAAATAATCTCGATGGACACGATGATGATACTCTTAAGACGTGATAGAATCCTCCTCTGATGATATTTTCATCATCGTGACATTATCATCAACGGGCTGCTGAGACAGGCACATCGCCATTAAACATGAAACCCTCAACAAAATTCCAAACTTGGAGAACAACAAAAAAAACCCTGTCATGAATCGGGACAACTGCCACTTTGTAGTGGCAGACGTCTCTGTTTTCGCAAACGCTTCTGAGAATTCCCAGACGAGTTTTTGGTTAGCGTTCGAAACGTAACGAAGACTTTGAACGACTCTCGACGTTCAAACGTTCAAAGTGAGAACGTTTTTAGACTTCGGAACACTTCAAATCGAGATTGCGAACGTCGAATCCCAAGGGGGACTGCATCGTCGGCGTACATGCCATCGGGGATGCTT
>MPNW01000646.1:6870-11870 GCA_011800805.1 Hirudo medicinalis | reverse complement strand
CATCAAAACACATCACATCGCATCACATTACATTACGTCACATCACATCGCATCAAAGCACGTAGCAGGAGACGACGACCGTGCGTTGCGTGCGTTTGGAAAGCAGTCGATCGAAATACGAAACACGAGCTCGGGACGGGAACGTGCCGACCTGTCGCACGAACGCACACAACTGATTCAACAAGCTAGGATTTCAATGCCCAAGGAGTGCGAATACAAACTCAAAGAAACCTCCGACGAGGCTCGACGTATCGTCATCGTCGTCGGTCGAGGTGCGAGAAGTCGCGCGACCGCACCGGCCGATGGCCAACGAGAGGGGCACCACGACGGACGGTCGACGGCCGCCCGCAAGCGAACACGTGCGATCTGAATTTTAATGCACATTTGCTGGTGACGAGAACATTTCAAAGAGATACAGATACACAAATGAGTGATTTCGAATGAGTGATTGATCGAACAAAACGAAAAGCGACTACTCCACGAGCACTTGTAGAGAGAGCACGATAGAGCAATGCAAGAATGCATCAATGCACCCGTGGTCGATGAGAAAGATCTACAGCCAGGCATGGTGCGAACGTCGGGCAGCAGGCCTCGAGGTGCTGCCCCCGTTCGACGAGGTCTCCTGAGAGACGTTGGAGAGTTCTACATTTTCATTCTTTCCATGCATTTTCCATTCACCAAAGCATTCATTCACCTATTTATTTTTCCACGCACGCTTTGGACCACAGAGTTCGGACGATTCGCCGTGCATTCATTCGGTCGAATCCATTCGTCGGCGTCTCGGTTCTATCGGTCGGGTTCGCATTCATTCACCAATTCATCGATTCCATTCGTTCGCAAAATGAGAGATGTTTGATCCTTTAGGCAAATGAATTCCATGCGTCGGTGTACCTTATGTCCACATCCTGGAGATCCGGGAGAAGCTCCTGCTAGGGTAAATGGTGTAGAAAACTCATGTTCACTTTTAAGAATTATTTTTAATGTTATTGTTATTATTATTAATATTATTATCGTTATTATGGCTATTACTATTGTTATTAAAATTAAAAAATTATTATTTTAAAAGAATATCACACTAAAAAGAAACAACGTTCTTGGATCTCACCCTCAGCTCTCGAAGTCACTGAGTGAAATGTTGGTGCTGTTGAGATTCAACTTTTTCAATTTCTTCAGAGCTGTCGAATGTCAGAAATGCCAAATGTCACGTTGTCGAATGTCAAAGAGACCACGTCACGTCATGAAAGACACACACACACGCACACATACACACACGCACATTACCAACATTGCACGAGTCAGTTACTGGCAGCACCAACCAATAGGAAAGGTCGAGCCAGTAATTCTCCTCGTGAATAACTCAGCATCCATTACAATGTTAATGGAGTGTTATGTAACACAATGTAATCCACAAGGCAGACGAAAAATGACCAACCAATGAGAAAGAAGAAGGGGAGGGGCATACTCACATGCAAGACACATTATCCCTTGACTTGTGACCGAGGTCTCGCAGAGGTTGAGGACCTGGAGGTCGTGCAGGTGGTCACAGATCAGTTGGAGACCAGAGTCATTGAACTATTGTGACGACGATGATTGTTATGAATATTAATATTGTTATTATTATATAACAATAATTAATAATATGATAATAATTGTAACAATAAACAATAATAATAATAATAATAATAATAATAATAATAATAATAATAATAATAATAACGTTATTATTATCATCGTTGTTGTTGTTGTTATTACTATTATTGTGACATGACATCATTATTGTGAAGTACACCCATGCAATGCATCCTAGATATTGCATTCTTATCATCACATGTCCATACAAGGTCATGACACAATAGCAATAACATTCCATCAATTATTAATAACATTTAAACACTATTAAAATGGTAATATTACATTAAAGAACCAACTATTTATTATTATTATTATTATTATTATTATTATTATAATTATTAAAATGTCATTATTATTATTATTATTATCATCATCATCATCATCATCACCATCACTATTATTCCTATTTTAAAACAAACATAATCAATTTGATGCAATAAAAAATAACATTCCAAAACGTTTAACATAAATCATCTTGTTAATCTCAACCACCAATTACATCATTACCATCATCGTCATCACCACCACAACCACCTGCGTGGACCAGAGGTTGAGCTCCTTCAGCGAAGGCAGGTTGACGATGTCGTCGGCACACGACCCGGTGCACCTGGTAAAGGCCAGGCTGAGGGCTTCCAAATCCCTGTAGCAGCCAGAGGACAAGATGGTCTTGAGGTCTTGGTCCGTGGCCTTAGAGGGCAAGCTCAGCTTTCTGGGTCCAGATCCACTTTGCTGGAATGTGGAACAACGTAAGCCTGGTTATAAAGGAATGGAGTGTAAACAAACACGAATGAATTTCTATTTACAGACCTCGCGGTCTGGAAGTCGTCGGGAAGGGCGGGGCTTACAGTTGCCGGGGATTGGGGATTGAGGGATTGATTACGTTAAACGACCACCGACAGCTTTGGTTTTGAACAAGCAGAAATAACGAGGTCACTTCTCCTAACGAAGTGTGGTTGTATTGGTAATCAAATAATGATACAGTAGCGATGCTGGAATACAGTGGAATGTTAAATGATGCCATCACTGGAAGCAGAGGGGAGTCAACTGTCAGATACGAATTCCGACTAAACCATAACAACAACAACAACACTTCTTCTGTCCTTCTGGGTCAGGTTCAACTCTTGGCATCAGAACCTTCACAAAGCAATTCATTTCCAAGACAACCTGTTTTGACTTTCTGTTTCATAACAGCAGCCAATTCAGCTATGCACCTAACAACCATGCATGCATCTGTGCGTCGGACGCTTCCCAGAAATAACTCGCCAAGCGAGAATTCGTCAGCCAGTTTAAAAGTTAGGGGTTGAACATCTTATAATCAATTCACATGCCAATTCACCAGGTGAGAATTTCAGCTCACAAAAAAATAATGTCGAGCGATTATCGGACTAATTCGAAGGGCTCCTAAGGCAAGACCTGCATCTGCCAACGATCGGTCGCACCGCATAAACTCGGCACATCGGCGACCTATCGGAACACTCCCAGTTGAATTGTCCAAGAAACATGTAGACCTCTATAAATACAGGTGGTTGGTAGAAGGACAGGTAGGTAGGCAGGTAGGCAGGTAGGTAGGTAGACTCATTCCAATCACTTGGTGCAGTTTACGAAGAAATCATAGCTTTTTAGCCGACAAGTGACGAGAAATACTAAACCAATTATTACGAAATAACAGTAAATGTAATCATGTAATAATGTAATCATGCCGTGGTTCGTGTTTATTTATTATTAATTATTAATCATTTCAATGATATTATTATTCGTGGTATTGGTTCTATAAAAATATCATTTTTTGCATTTGCTGCTTCCAAGAATTTGCGCTACTCAAATGTTCTTAATTTAAATGTTAATAAATACGAAAATAAAAACAAATGAATCTACATGAACTCTGACCTGGTAGTTGATCCTGTCCCTCTCCTCACTCAGCTCGAGAGCTCTTCTGCCCTCCTCAGAACCTTCGAGCATCAGCACCACCTGTTGCTTCAGGTCGTCCTCTTCGTCCAGAACGTCGAACTCCACACATCCGCAGAGAGCCTGCACGCAATCGTTATCATTAGGAGAATTGATCGATTGTCTTTTGATTTCAATCAAATTTCAGTCAAATTTCAATCAAACCCAATCAAGCTCTAATCGGATTTCACACATTCCACTTTGACTAATGAAAGTGTGGAGCTCTCAATCAAATGCTCTCCTTCCATCACTGTGGCTAAAAACTAGTCTGTGCCATGCCTTGGAAGAAAGATACGAGCATCCATCCTTTAAAAGACTCTCCGAACAGTTTGGCAAAATATGGATGACTTGTTAAGGGTGTTTCTGAAGCTGTTAAGTGTTTGTGGGTCTTTTGCAGAAGCAATTCATTTGTAATAAGGAGTTAAAATCACCTTAAAGTGATTTCACGTCCTCGCAAAAAGAGATTTTACGTGAATTGTGCACCCGACGAAATGTCGGTATTTCCAAACTTTACGGCATTTTAAAAAGTACAAACATCCCAGGTTAAATGATCGAAAACCACCGTCGTAAGAATGCACCGATCAAATATAATTGCTCTGAACTCGGCCCTAACGACGACGACTGGGTCGTAATATGCCTTAGTCAGACGTGTCAGTAAGATGTAGAAATAACCCGGATTGGCCGTCTATGAATTTAGCACGCAGAAGCACGAAGATTTTAAATAAGTTCCGTAACTGATTCATTCCAATTAAGATCGACCTAATTATTAGCTAACCTTTCAAACTTCAAACTTCAAACCGGCCTGATCATTAGCTAACATTAACCTAGACTTCCAACGGACGCCTAGCTCGGCGCTGTCAAAATTTGAAATTTGAACTGCCGACTTTGCCACACGGCCATCTTTTCAACCTAGACTTTTGTTTTCGTTGGCTTACTTTTTTGGCGGCTAATCTTTCCATCGTATTTTTAGCCAGTGGCTGGTTGTCGTCGCTCGCAGGCTTATCGAGCTTCTTCGGTTAGCAGCTTGTGAACGTCGAACGTGCAAGCAAAGGAGAAGTTTTTGTTAGCTCACGTCTGCACGAAGCGCGTGCGGTCGCTTTGATTAAGAATAAGATTCTTTGGCGGTTCCCATTCAGTCGATAATCGAGTGAGTCGCCGGCTATTTTGGACCGACATACTTCCCGAGAAAAAGTGAGTCGAGTTTGTTCAGAAAAACAGCGTCACTCTGTGCAATGTTCGTCGGATCGGAACAAACAGGCTGGCAAAGCGAGCCTATAAATTCAATGTTTCTCGCATTTACGGCGGTGAAGTTAGCAAGACTTCAGCAAGAACTTTAACACCCGATAACTTTGGAACGCGTTAAGATAGAATCGTAATTCCTTTTTTGTTAGAAAGGTCTTACTTAGGAAAATAATGTGTTCGCA
>MPNW01000645.1:95060-109924 GCA_011800805.1 Hirudo medicinalis | reverse complement strand
GTCGGTACACGTGGCGACACAACAAGGTCCTAAAGGAAGTGGTGGAAGCCA
The DNA here is from genome assembly GCA_011800805.1 of Hirudo medicinalis. Classification (NCBI taxonomy): domain Eukaryota; kingdom Metazoa; phylum Annelida; class Clitellata; order Hirudinida; family Hirudinidae; genus Hirudo; species Hirudo medicinalis. The sequence continues at coordinate 109,873 of MPNW01000645.1, read as the reverse complement.
CCAAAATGGCGGTAGCCAGAGCAAATTCTCGCAAGATTATATTGCAGCGGAAGGTATATTTCTTGCGAGAGGGCTTATCACTACCCTGCAAGAAACACAAACTCCCTTCGAGGAGAGACATTCTCGCAGAGGCCAACGATTGGACCGTCGCAGCAAAGAACTAAGGCTATGACAAAAATGTCGGAGGCCGCGGAGGCGGCATCATGCTGGATTTGGGAGATGAGAGGCCGTAAGCGTTGCTAAGAAAGGAGAGATTGCGGTTTGGTCGGTGAAGAGATGGCGCGCGCATTCGCAAAATGACATGAAACGCGAATGAGTGTTTATTGCAATATATGCGCGAAGCCGGTGAGCGTAATTTTCAAAAGTGAAGGCGGCCGCTTCAAAGGAATTATAGCGCTCAGTTTGCATTATATGCTATCGACTTGCAAAGGTCGCCGTCTTTTAGTCGATAACCATATAATGTGTGCAGCGGATGGACGCAGTAGATGGATGCAGATGTAGATGGTTTAAGTAGGGTAATAAACAACTTCATTGATGTATTCATGGCACAAAATTAAATAGGGTTTCATAGTCATCATCATCATCATCACCATCATCATAGTCATCTTACCCCTTCTTGGCTGAGCATGGATTTATCATGTACTGATCCTTGTTTTCGTAGAGCATGTACGAGGGATTCTGAGCCTCTGGATTTGCCTGGATGACCTTTGCACCACAGGTCACCGAGGCATAATTGATTTCCTTTTTTGGAACTTTAGTTTTCACCTGAGTAGGGATGCCAAAAGAATTTTGTTCTGAAAAATTAATAATTAATTTTTAGGTAGCTGTCTGTCATTGGCAATAGAATCCTTCGTAAATCCTAAGAACCATGACCATGGTATACTTTGCAGAACAACATCTTAGTTAAACAAATTTTTTGCAATATTTTGACAACAATTGCCAGGACGACAAAAAGTACAAAGTACTTAATAGTACTAAATTTGCTGCTAAATATTACGATGGACACTCTTTAGAACATGATTAGGATGCCATTCAATTGGCAGATGCTACAAAAACATGACTAAAGTTGCTGATTCATCAGTTTAAGGACAAATATGTGAAGTAAACAAAATTAGTATGTGTTTTAAACAAAATTAATTTGCAAATGTAAATAATAAAACCTTTGTGGTCCTTGTTCTTGCCCTCCTCTTGTTGCATCTTCCACTCATCAAAAGAAGGCATCTCAGACTCCTTTTTAGGTGCAGAGATGTCATCCTCAACCTTTACCGAGGTGGCCGGTATCTGAGGATCAGGAGAGGGCTCGAGTGCCTTGGCGTCTCCTGGTGGCGGTCGGTCTTCATCCTTTACGTGGAGCGGAACTCGTTCTTCCGAAGAGCTTTCGCGCTCTTCATCTTTGCCGGAAATTTCTTCGGCAGTTGAAGGTGGCCTGGAAGGTGAACGGTCAATTCGATGAGAGGTTTGTTTTAAAAAATCTTCAAGATAAAAAAGCATCGAAATAAATATCTAGTCCGGCTATTTTGAGACCGAGCCGAAAGCTAAGTCACCGGTAATGTCGTCGGCACCGTCAACAGCGAAGGTGTGCTGCGATGTTCACCAATTGCTTCTGTGATTTGTGCGTCTAAAAATGTGCACCATGATGACCCGAACCTCTAAAAAGCATTGCAATGTTTACACCCGTCTTCACAACCATCTCGGAGCATTTAATCATCACATTGTAAGATTCTTAATCAAACATTTTAATTTCAAACATTCATGGCAATGCGATCCACGGTAACAAGCAACCTTTACATGTCAAGGGCAATAATTATCCTGTTGGAAGCATGCTTGTTTTGAAGCACTTAGGAATAGATAGATCGGTCAACAATCGTATATTTAATACGTCTCGTCACCGTTAAGTTACGATAATTATTAACTAACCCAGGGATGACGGGCGTCGAGCGACCCGAACTAAACTTCACCGTGGGGTCCCCGAGGTCTGTGACTTCGAACGTGACGACATTTGGTTCGCTCGGAACGAGTACATAGTAAAACAACCTGATCGATTCAAAACAAAGTTTAGGAAGCATGTAATCAAAATTAAGAATGTGGGTCAATATTAATTAAGTAATAATATTGACAATGTTATCCAATATTGGAGTGATTATGACAAATTAGGCTTTCAAAGTTATCGCAGATGATTAAAGTTACGTCCTGCAAAAAATATGCTGCATCCATTTCATTGTTGATACGATGCTAAAGTTCATAAATCAATGACTGGTTGATAATGTAATCAACAAACATGTTCCAGTACATTCAAATATGTTTTGTATTATCAATTTTGAGAAATTGACTTAAAAGTAAATATTATAATTACACTATGCCAACATTGTGGAAACAGCTTATAATTAATCCTGAGACAAAAGTAATTTACAATAAACTCATTCCTGTCAATAACAGACCTAGAAACAAAGTGGCATGGCACCACCAAAGATCTCAATCTTGAAGAATCATTTACAAAACACAAAACTCTTGTCTTGCTTTTTTCTAAAATTGGCACTTCCTCAATTTTCTCCTCGCTAAGATTCTCCTCGACATCGTCACCATTTTGATCGTCAAATTCATGAGAGACCTCTGGTTTGAAGGTTTCTTCCCTGCCATCTACAGATTCTACTGGACCCAAAGGATCGGTAGCTTGCTCTTCAGGGCATTTACTGGGATAAATGGCTCTTTCTGTCCGTTTGTAGTCTTCCTGAAGGAACTTATCCTTGAAGTGTTTGGCAATGTTTTTAACCCAAGGAGGTCCAACCCTGGCAACCTTAACTGTGGGGGTTTTGGGACTGAATAACTGTTTTGGAGACGGACTAGAATGTTTGAGGAAATGTGCTGATGCATCTTGGGTAAATGGTCTGTCTATTCCTATTGAAACTAAGCCTTCAATAGTTCTAGAATCTCCTGGACCATATTGTTCATTGACAGATTTGAGGTCTGATCCTTCCCTTTGGTTCTGAAATCAAATTAACTTAATAATTTTGAGAGGCCTGACATCAAATGTTGCAGCAATTGTCATGTTTAAAAATAAAAGCAATTAAATCCTATTTAATCCAAAATAGGAATCACAAAAACCTAGCTAACACTTTTTGTGCCTGTATTTTCTCTTGTTAAGGATGCAGTCAATGTGAAAATTCTACAAAATACATATTTTAAAGGTAAACTTTCAATAATGTAGCTTGTTTCATGACTTAATAATTCTTCAATGCATTTAAAAAACAATTTCTTTTATTTAATTTTAAAAATAGTAATTATGTTAAAAACAACTCAAGGCAGAAATGTAAACGTGCCACACACGTACTCACTGCAGATATAGCAGAAGATTTTTAAGAAACATAACTAATAAAACTCCAAGAAAGAAAACATTTATCTTTTAAGAGGAAAACAAATCGAGCAATAATCAAACAACAACAAGCGGGCGAGAACGAATTCCCCAAGGAGTGACTTTTCTAAAACAAAACCAGCTAAAATTACTGAATTTGAATGCTATCCATAGACAAATAAATATTTGTTACATTATTTTTTATTAAGTAGCGTTTTTTCAATTTTAGTCAATATTGCATTTAAATATAAATGATATTTTTTAAATACGTAAAGAAAATATTTGAGAAACAAACCTGCAATTACAAAACCAAACGAAAGATGGAGACTGATTTTATAAATTTTATTTTGTTGGAAAAGTATTGCTATTGACTTCCGTTAATGAAAGTCTTGAAACAATTATGATTTATATAAACAAAGAAAAACTTCATTACATAATACTATGGTTAATTAATTTTGCTGGCAGAAAGAATCGTTAGCGAAGAAAAAATGATCAAAAGTGGAAGTCATTACTTATTTCCAGACAAGATGGATCGATAGACAACCAGTGGTTTATTGCCTCCACCCGGAAACTTTCAGCAGTTTTTCTTTCCATCAACGATATTTCCATCCTCTTTTTGATCGTCTTTATGCGACTATTTACCCTTTCTGTGACTTATTAGTTTGACATGCAAATCAGTATCCCTCAGTTATTGAACATAACTAAGTCTAATATGATATTAATATGAAATCTAATGCGATAAATTACTTAAATTTAAATGTAGAACTTGCCTAAGAAGATTCGATTTATGTAGTTTTGAGAAGTTTTATGTCATTAATTTTTCAATCTTGATTAAATAGGTATAAATTTGCTTTCCATTTGTTACTGGCATTTTACTTTTCGCAGAATTTGCTTTAGTAGTTATTGGTTGTAGCTGGATAACTGGATGAACTAGCGCTGATGACGTGTGGATAAAGTCTTGCAAGGATGAAAGACTGAGGGAAGTCGAGTTGCGGAAAGTAGTGGGAAAGTAAATTGCAATTAATGAGCACGAAATTCTCTACAACGAAAGCAAAAGTGACGATATGTTGTTAGGAGGCTTCCTTGTGTCACTATGACGACTTATTCTTAGTCTCCTCATTACCACCATCGTAATCACCGTTATCATATTACTAGCCAGAGATCTCTCGATTATTCAATGTAATGCCATTCCTAGCAACAACAACAGCAATAATAATGATAATAATAATAATAATAATAATAATAATAATAGCGATGATGATTATTAATAACAACAAGAATTATAATGAGTAAAACGTCGATACTGCGAAACGTTCCGATGATGTCACATGCAATCTTCGATGACGTCATTTTGTTTGGAGCCTCATGATTGGATATTTTCGATTATGCTGATGAAGACTGATGGACGACCTAATGACTGTGATGATGTTGTTGATGATGGTGATAACGAAGGCGACGATGATGATGATAATGATATTTCCATTGTAATAAGGGTGATGGCGGCTGGCGCAGTCCTCATAGAGATTTTCGTTGCTATGGGAACCCTCTAATTACCCCCTTCAAAAGGGCCAGATAATGTTCCCTCGACTTCCGGTCAACATGGCAACGTTGGTGACGTATTTCCGGTCCAGAGGGTTTAAAAACTGACATAAAAGGTCTTCCGTGCCTTTATTGGCGTGCATCATCAAGCTAAGTGTGCACTTGCCACTGATAATAATACTAACAGCAACAACAACATTAATAATAACAACAACAATAACATTAATAGTTATATAATAATAATAAAAATAAAACAAGCAATGAAAATTCCGAATGACTTATTGTACATAATAATAAAATCATTGCTGTCAACATCACTACATCGTCTTTCGTTGTGCTACCACAATTAACGATCTCGTCTCCGTGACAACAAGAGATGCAGGTGCTAGCGACAGTTGGAGCGTTTACTTTACCTATAATATAATTAGTTATAATATATTAATACATTATAATTAATATACTTTTCCATTTAACAGCGAAGTGATGATGAACATTATAATGGTTATAATGACTATGTTAAGGATGATGCTCACCAGGCTGAAGTCCCTAATAATAAATCCTAGGAACTAATCAAATATTCACAGCTATTTTTAAATAACCAATGAGGTCACTTCCTTTATTGGGTGATTGCATAAATTGCATAATTATAAATATATTATCATAATCATATGATTTTTCATATTTGTGAACCTATGTTTATACAAAATACTACATGGAAAATATGTTCTAATGTTTAGAAGTTGTTGTGCCTTAGTGAGCTTAGTGATCGGACGACAATTTAACAAATAAAATTTAATAAACAACGAGTTAATAAGTATCAAATTATTTTTCATGGGTAACAAGTAATTTTAAAAGTACAAATTGGACCAATCACAAGCGCATCCAAGTAAATTATTCACTCGCATTAATTATTAGCGCAAATAAGTCATTAAGTATTTGGCGCTAACGTGTAAGGATATTATTATTATTAATATATTATTATTATTATTATTATTATTTATATTATTATTATTATTATTATTATCATTATCATTATCATTATCATTATCATTATCATTATTATTATCATTATCATTATCATTATCATTATCGTTATTGTTATCGTTATCGTTATCGTTATCGTTATCGTTATCGTTATCGTTATCGTTATCGTTATCGTTATCGTTATCGTTATCGNGTATTTGGCGCTAACGTGTAAGGATATTATTATTATTATTAATATTATTATTATTACTATTATTATTATTATTATTATTATTATTATTATTTTTATTATTATTATTATTATTATGATCGGTATACCAATAATACTAATAATACTTGATTAACTCACCAGCTTTTTTAAACCAGCTTCGCCAGTGATTCATCCCTTATTATTTCCGTCCTTCAACAAGAAGCCATTTACCTGCCCTCAAAGAACTGGATGATTAGGACGGAGCCCGTGTCTGCCATCGCGAGAGTTGAAGTCTTAAGCATCAGACCATGCGGGATGTCCCTTGCTCTCGAGTTCAAAGCTGGTATGCGATTTAGGAAAAGGTAAAAGTTGGAAAACTTGAGAGTTGAAAATTGAAAATAGCACAGTTGACCTAAGAATGGCACAGAGAATGACGTGCAAATTTCAAGGCGCTACTGGTCACCGTTTGGGAGGAGTTCTTGGGACAGACAGACAGACATATTCAAGCACTTTTCTGTTTTATATTATAGAAGATGTCTACTGCGGATAGCAGCTTAGGTAGCTGATATGAATTATTTTTGAAATTAGGACATCATTTCTAACACTAAAATGTCTGTGGCCGCCATGATTAGGAGCTGGCGGCTCTGATGTCAACTCATTGTGCATGCTTCCCAGCACACCTTGTCCATGAATAGGTAACATAAAATCATCATCATAATCACGAGTTAGTTTATTTATTATTTAGTTATTTAATTTAAGGTTTATTAGCAAGTAACTTGTTAATAAATAAACCTATCTAAACTTATAAGCACTGCACCAGATGTTTTGGTAACAAACCTGGCAACTCTCGCATCATCGTGGTCATATTTATACTTTAATGCTCCTTTTCTCTTAATAATGACTTCATAATTCGAGATAATAATAATAATAATAATAATAATACTGATACTATAATTATAATGGTAATAATAATAATAATAATAAAGAACTATACCACCGCCATCTTGGTGTCTTTTTCCATTCTACATTTTAATGGCTATTAGAAGGACATCGTAAAATTCAAAATAGAAATTATTACTTCTCCCGCTAGATGGAAAAACACCCGACTGAGCTCTTTGGAGTTGTCAGTTCATCTTTCATTTTTTACATCAATGCATTCTTTATTTCTTTCTTCACCTCATCCTTCATTCCAAGTGAGTTATCATGTCGTGTTATTATTATTCTTGCTATCATTTTATTTCATAAAGTTTTAAACGCAGACGAGAAGTCACACGTTGTCGATTTTGGGCAGAATTTTAAATTTTTAAAGTTGATGTTTATTCAAGACAAATGCAGGAATATTATTTCTATAAATATTATAACATTAATAAATTAATTATTAGCTGATAATGAAATTGATGACATCAAACGAATGAGCAAATTTATGTCCTTTTGAACTCAGCAGCCATCACTGTTGATGTTATGAATTCATCCAAGCAGGTCAACGAGGCTTCAAAAATTAAGGCCTCCATTAACCGCTCGGCAAGTCCAGGAAAATGAACTAGGAGCCGACATAAGATTTGACGATAAGATGGCAGGCATAAGATTGATGGAGATCGCTCCAAATCAACTCGGTTCAATTATTAAACTTACCGAGCCTCCCATCCATCCATCCATCCATCCATCCATCCATCCATCCATCCATTCATTTAGTAACAGCCCGTCTTCGCTCCAAACATCCAGGTCAATACACTGGCTGGCTTGCATCTCTTCCATGGCAACTCCAGTTTTCTCTTAATCGGGCTGCTTTCGTGAATGCCTGATGAAAGACCTGTTTTGTCACTTTTCGCTTTGAGATTTATTGCATGGAGTTATACGTAGCTCCAAAATTGTTTATTCCCTGAAAAGATAAATTTATTGAGTTAATGGATAGATTTACAAACGTTTTTAGTCGTGAGTTTTATTGCAGAGAGGCAGAACAACCGAGTGAATTGAAATGGTGAATGAACGAATGAATGGGTGACAAATCTTCCCTGGCACGACTGGCAGACATCTCACATCGATCACGCGAGGGAAAAATAAAGCATAGATTTCTTTCTGATTGACGTGAATGGTGTCCGGAATAACAGGTGAAATGTCGATGGCAAATATTCGTGTTGACTTTCTGGGTACGAGTTGAGTACCTGGATTGGTAATTGGTAATTGTTGCCCTCTTTCGAAAATTTCGTTGCTTCACAAATTCTTGAACATGAACCCAGCCAATTTATTTTTTTACGCTGTGGAATATAATATTTTGTTGAGATTTTCAGTTATTTATCAGCTGTGGATGTTTGACGTAAGTCTGAGTCTAAGTCAAACTTGAGACCTATTTATGGCTGTCAAGAAACAACAACAACTAATTGGTTGTGAGTGGGTAGAATGTGGGTTAGGAGCGCATGAGTCCACGTAGCTGGCAGTGGACGCTTGCATGGCCTTCCCAAAGCAATATAAGTCAAATTCAAGTCTCAAAAAGGCTGCATTATCCGCTTGTGACACCGCTATTTCTTCTTCATTACCTCACTTTCCAATCAATAAGGATGGGTTGGTTAGTTTTTTTGCTTTTTTAAAAATTGAAATTGTTTGATTGAAATATTAAAAACATTCGTAATTTGATTTTTTGCTTTAAAAAAATTCAAATTTCGGAATAAACTTTAATTCGTGCATCGTTCTAAAAGATATTTTACCCATTTCTGTACGTATCACAAATACCACGTATGCCATTTTGTTTTGACTGAAATTCATAAAACCTTCGCATAACTTCGTTTGTTGTAATATTTAATTTTTCCAACATTTACGTCGCAGACCTCAAAATGAGAAAACTTTTCTTAGAACTGAAAAATCCTGAAAACCTGGACAAAAAATCTAATTAAGCTAGAAAAAGTGTCGAAAAATTACACCAGGGCGATGTCATCGAAAGTGGTGCATGGGCCGAAACTTTTCTCGGGGTCCAAAGTCCACGATTCCGTTTTGCCCCGGCATCAGGTTTGGTTTTCGTCTTTCGACAAATCCTTTCCAGCTTCTCGAAAACCCTCATCGTCCTTGACATTTTCCGTGACTTCGCGACGCTTCGAAAACGCGGACATGTCTTGTATCAGCGACGAAAACAACAATTCGCCGGGTAAGTTCACCAACAACGACTCTGTTGACGGCAACTGCAACATTTGTAACAACAGCAAGGAATACGTGAATGTGATTGATCTCTCGAGAGATGTCTCTTCGATCCTCGGACAAACCTCAAAGATGAATAAACAAGCCGTTTCGTCTTTTAAGCCGGAATCATTATTTAGCACTTGTTCTCCAAATGAAGAATCTCGAGTCCAAAGAGGATTCAAACATCTCTATTGCAATCCTTTCCTTGAGGACGAGGGATATGAAGACTATGGAAGCAGCCATCAGACATCTGCAACAAACAGGCATAACAAGTCAAAAGTGGATCAAATAGGACCATTAGCGATGTGTAGAGATGAAAGAGTGAACGATGATCACAACAAAATCTCTCAGAATGGATCCATGCTCGTCGTTAACAAATCGTACGTCGGTTGCAACAACAACTGCGAAAATGCAGTCGGTACCAACCACAATATTCTTGCAAGCGACAACAACAACAAGTGGGAAGTCGGTGATAGCATTCAGCAAAAAAAAGACAAAGTTGTCTCCAGAAGTTTAAGCAACGAAAGCGTGAAGAAGACAACGAAATCAAACAGAGACAAGATCAACAAAATGGTCAAACAGGGAGCCAGGAACTACCCTGCCTACCTGAAGCTTATATACACAGGAGATTCTGAACATTCCTCTGACGACGACGACACAGCCAATCATCGGAACTCGCCAAATGAAAATCAGTCAGCAAATTGCAACGACCCTTCCAAAGATCGGCCTGTCGATGACGAAGAGAACAGGGCCACACCGAGAGGGATCTACGATAGGATCAGTCTTTTCATTGACGACGACGACGACGAAGAAGAAGAAGAGGAAAACTCCACGTCAGACAAAGCAGAGAAACTGGACAGAAAAATGCTTCCTGGAAAAGAGGACAAGAGCTGGGAAGGAGTAACTTTGGCTGGTAATAATGACGTCATGATTAATGACGACGGAGCTCGCAATAACTCCACTGATGGTCTCGGTCCAAATCCAAGCGAAGGGCCCCATAGAAAGAATAATGATTTTGAAGCAAAGGATGTTGACGACGACGACGACGACGATAACGAGGTCGGTTGTCTTGGCAACAATAATGCCCTCAGCCTATCTAACGCGGTTGAATATGCGTTGAAGAGGAGACTGACCAATGGCGATGATGATGATGATAGCGATAATTACGTTCTCAATGAGGAGGAGGAGGACTACGACGATGAAGATGATGCAGAAGAAGATGATGAAGATGAAGATGATGACGATGAGGAAGATGGAGTGCTGTTGAAAAGTAAGAGCAGCTCTCTTCAGATGATCAAGCGAGGAAGGTTTATTGACGGAGGAAACGGAGGTCGTCATGGCAACGGCAGTGATGACGATCGTAACCGAGATGAGGATGAAGACGACGATGACGGCAACGAGGAACTCAACAGAATTGACGCCATTGACAAAGGTTTGTTCTACTGCTCACAACATCAACTCTGTAATCGTCATCGTCAACATGTCATTCATTATCTGTATTTGTATTTAGCCGATCTTTTAGCAGTGCTACTTTGTTAATGTTCTCAGAATAACTTGATGAATCGTTCAAAAAGGAACCTCTTATTTTTTATTTAAATTTATTTTATTTCAACAAATTCATTAATTGAATTCTGTACCATTTTCTGTACCCTATCCGAGGGCGCTCCCTGGCGGTGCAGGGTGGGTTGGTGCTGGGTTGCAAAACACCTTCTCATGCAGGAATGCAGCCCATCGAGATAACCTGTATCTTCACCATTTCATCATTTAAACTCCATCCATAAAAATCCATCAAAGTACGGAGAGATCTGATTTGCATATTCATGATTTTCCTTTTGAATAATTAATTAGCCATCTCGTCCAATGACGTTCGAGTACCGACTGATCTCCATTTGCCAAATAACACTGATCCATGCATGTCACGCAAATAAATAAATTCTTGAATTAAATTAAAAATTAATTATATTAATTCAATTCACATCATGACGATGACAAGGAAGTTAGTAATGAGAGTTATAATAATAAATAATAATAAATAAATTAATAAATGCAGTAATAACGCGTCTTGTTGAAGTTTAGAATCAAATTGAAAAAATAGCGGAATAGGTTTTAAAATCCAATCCATCATGAAGCAGGTTGTTGTCGATTCATCTGAAGATCAAATAAAAATGAATAAATACATTTGTCACTTATATTTCCAACATTTGTCCACAATTGCTTGCAGTAAATACATTTTATTCCCATTTTTTCTTTCAAAATTTGCCTCCAAATCCTTACAAATGAAAGGGTCTGGATTTCGCTAAACCACAAGATATCGTCATTCATTTGAAACACGCTCCGTTCCATCTAAGCTCGCAATTTTAACTCCAATTCGTCAAATAAAATGCTCGTGAATGACATTCAGAGGATCTCATGACTTCCAACTCTTCCGAAAAGCTGACGAACAGAGAAAGTCGTGATATCACCAAAAATAGCTATTCATTCCTGAGATATAAATAGCGAAGCAATGAGAGATGCCAGAAACTCGTATGCACGATAATTGTTCTTTGATTTTGTTTGACAATTTGAGTGGCTGGACCCGAATGACTTCATTTCCTCATACTTCCTGCTCCACTGACCTCGAGCTCCCGCTGTGCATTTCTGCTTTTTATGATTGTTCATTTCATTATTTTATTAATTATGTTATGCTCTTTATTTATCTTAACTGCTCTCTATTTCCTTCAAATCTTACAGTTCCTTTGTCATCCGCTTCTGAAAGTTGCAGCAGGTTGTGAGATAATCCATTATGACTCGATCCTGTGGGACCTGCAAATCCATCTTGAGAGTCGGATCAGGAAACAAAACTTAATTCATATCTCGAGCGCGCCTTCCAAGTGGAAAGGTCTTGGAGGCGAATAGTAGACCACTCACCAATTTATTCACTCACTCACTCACTCACTCACTCACTCACTCACTCACTCACTCACTCACTCATTCACTATATCATAGCAAGTGAAACATCTGCTTCGAGCGAGGTTGAAAATAGAAATTTTGGCAAGAAAATCCGATAAAAGCATTAATTAGAAAATCTCTCCATGACAAATTCACGACATTTCGTTGGAGTCCAGATTGCAAGCTGTCACTTACCATGCGGCTAATCTGGTGTGAAAATCCATTAGTTCATCGGGAGAACGGAGAGAACAGCTTTGCTTTGGCTGGACAATCGCAGGTGCCAATCATTTCTGCTCTTTTCTACTACGCTATATTTTTTTTTTTTAAATAAATGTACGGAAATAATTTTTTTACAATAGAAATGCCAATGCGAAAAGGCCAAGTTATTTTTTAGTTTCACTTAGCTTAAGATTTACTTGAGATTAATATTTAATTTTTATGGTGCCAGTCGATAGACGTCACTGTAACCTTTTATAAATATGATATTTTAAAATATATCACTTATTTGTTATCAAAATGGATTCATAATCGTAAGCATCTTAATCCCTTATCGACCAGCCTAATCGGTCATTCTGACAAATCGATGCCTGTTAACGAACATTTATTAATTTTTAATAAAAAAGTTATTTTCCAGATAAAAAGTAGCGTGCATCAAGCCAGTGAAATGTTAAATTAATCCCTTAATGGAAGAAAGGTTTTAAATTAAAGTTTTATTTTCGAAAACGTTCAAAATGTCTTCAAGTCGCTTTTAGTCATTTCATCCTCCTTTTCATCCTCCTTTTCATCCTTCTTTTCATCCTCCTTTTCATCCTCCTTTTCATCCTTCTTTTCATCGCAATAAATTTAAAGCAACATTAATTTAATAATGGTTCTAATTTTACGGCATTGATGAATGAATTTAAGATGAAGCACAGAGAATTGAAATAAATGGAATAATTTGTTTGAACAAATGAGAAACAAAGCCTGTGCCAAATAAAAGTTTATGGAGAAAAATTGAGCAAAGGTGGTTCTCTAAAGCATGTTATCACTTCTGACCACGTAGAATCCTCAGAAAAGATACATTCGTCCATTCAATCCTCAAAAAAAGCATTATCGTGAGCAAAGAAACTTGTAGATGTTCATTTTATCCTGATTTATTTATCAACTCCAAATATTTTAAGACCCCAGCCATGTGGGTATGTACACTTCCATGCAGCCAGAAAATCTCTTGACTTGTAAGAAGTTAGTTCAACTTGGCTTTGGAAAGCAAAAAGCATTGGATTACGTCCGGTTACCATGGTTAAGTCTGTAACCAGTTAGAAATTGACACCCCAGAAATAAATTTCTGTAAAAATCCATGGAGATGATTAAACATTAATTTCTTTATTCCTTCACATGACGTTCATGTGCCCAATTTGAACACTTTCACGAAAATAAATATTTTAATGATGAAAATGTTCAGTAATTGCGATTTAATGAATATTATAATATGAATAATATAAAATATAATATGAATATTCCTATTATTTGGAGATAAATATCTGCATGTGAATAAAATAGCTTCCTTTTTTTATGAGAAACATGTTTGATCTGATTGAAAACATTCCTTCGGTTTTGATCCTTTTTGAAAAATTTGGACCAGAATTTTATTTCATTTTTCAAAGCATTTATATTTATTAATAATATGTGCAAATTAAATTTTAATTAATACATTTCTCTTTCTGGTGGAGGGAACTCACAAAGTCTAGCGCATCACAACTGCGTGAATTCCACAAAATACGATGATGCACATCTCCCCTAATCAAGGTAACCTTTCCAAAAGTCACAAACATCCCTCGGAGCACTTGTTGACCCGCGACCATTTTGGATTGATTCCATGTTGATATAAACAATTGATATTTATTGATATTAACATATCGATATAAACAAAGCCACATGTGCAGTGGGGTCACAAAACGCATAAAGACACACCTCTTCAATCTCAAATGACTCCCATGTCATCACCGACATCAAACACTCAATAAACCACAATCTTCCTGAGCTGGAAGATGGACACTCCACTGAGCCTGCAACAATCACTAAAATTTGAACTACGAGCGGCTAAATACGATGTTTGAATCATGCTTTCCAGGTATGCATAATACTAATATCATGCACGTGTTGTATATATCAAAAACATGGCTACAATATGAATGGCATGTTTATGGCATGTTTATGGAGTCCTTCTGTTACCTGTATTTTGCGCCCAGGAGCAAAGTTGTGCATTCGTCCAAATGTTGCACAAAAGCATTGCGGCACTCGGATGAAGAATGGCGAGGAAATGAAACAAAAAGAAGCAAATAAATGGAAGATGATCACCTGAAAGAAGCAAATGGGGAGATTTATTTCCTCGCAAGCATCAAAAGTGAAACACCGCAGAGAACAACGTGTTGGGCGGAAAAATGGCATAGAAGGATGGACAGATGAAAAAGGAGATGATGAAGTATGCAGAGAAATAAAAATAATGCAATTGAAAGTACAAAGCGATCAGTTGGATAAGAACTTTGACCTCTCTAAGGAAAAATGAAGGAAGTGACAATTCACTCGCTCACTCACTCACTCACTCACTCACTCACTCACTCACTCACTCACTCACTCACTCACTCACTCACTCACTCACTCACTCACTCACTCACT